>VWZW01000017.1:153695-206565 GCA_013397115.1 Edolisoma coerulescens | reverse complement strand
GCCAATTGGTCTGTAACTCAGTGAAGGCAAAACTTTCAGTCCTCCCTCACTCATGTGAAGAGCGGCTGTCTCTGTCACTGATGGGAAAGAGTGAGTGATAAAATCTGGAAACCATAACCCAACACGTTCATTACAGTTCAGATGCGGGGCTTCCTGCATATGACCCCCTACAATTACTTCATTCACATAAGCTNCGGCCTTTCCACCTCTCCGCCTCTCCGTGCGAGGAGGGGAACTGTGGGCCAGGGAGAGTGGCAGGAGTCCCGCAGTGGGGCTGCAAAGTGTCCCACAGTTCTGCACTTCGTTAGCACCTCTGGAAATACATGGTGTAAGGATAACTGGTTCTGCAGCTGGAGACGGCCAGGAGAAAGGTCCAGGAAAAGGAGGCGTCCACTGGTGTCATTCACTGCTGAAAGCACTGCTGGGCTGGTTCTCAGAACTAAGCTCAAAACAGGAAAGCCACAGAGAGTACCTCCATGTATGTTACAGTTTTGCAATGACAGACACTAACAAAGCCTGAAAAAATTAACACATTCTTGACCAGACTGAGAAGAGCTCATTTTCAGCAGCTTGTGGCAGAGTTTACTAAACACACAAACGCAGCATTCGCAATTCCACTTTCATTAAGTGACAGAAACTTAGTCTCGTCTCTTTTAATACGACATGCCTTAACATTAATCTCTAGATGCCTGTGAGGTGTCCCCTCAGGCAGTACCTCCCAGTTCCTAAAAGCTGACTTCTTCTACCACACCAGCTCTCATGAGCTATATTTATCTTTACTGGAAATTCTTGAGTGGATTAAGGGATCCTGCCTAAGGAATCCTTCTCCCCTTCTGTATGCTCCTGTCTATGCTTGCACTTTTCAGCTTCATCTCTGCAGAGCTGACCTCTCTGTCACACTTTTGCCTCCATATCTGTTTTTACTGAGGTCTTCCAGATAAGCCATATTTCCTAAGGATTATTTTCTAAGACGTCTGACTCGCTTGTTGCCTGTCACATAGCCATGATTGGGCATAGAGAGCAGCCCCCAAGGCTGACCAGGCTGTGCAGAGACCTCGCAAATGGCACTGACGTGATGTATGGCACTGATGCATAGCACACAGCGCTGACACACCCCTTGCCTCTCTGTCTGTAAGAGAGGACTGACAGCTCATGCTCACACATCACGCTGGGGTGCAGATGCCAGTCAGTTTTGGTCCTTAGGTTCATACTGCTCTTGTGCTGGGTGGTAGTGCCTGATGTTTTGCCCTGGTTTTGGCTGTACATCTAATACACTGCACGTGCTATTTTTTGTTAATTATTTTTATAAACAAGCTTCTATTTCTCAGTACAGAGGGTGTCATTATCTATCGTCAACAACTCTTGTTTCCTGAAAGTGTGGTGATATGTTTGGAGCATGGAATGCCTCCACAGCTGCTAGTCAAAGTCTTTGTTTATCTTCTGATGACAGAGCTGCCCACAATCTAGCAAGCTGTAAAGGTAACCTTTCTTTTGGGCAACTCAATCTGGCACCAGGAAGAAACATTTAGAAACCAGAATTAAAACAAAACATGCCATCAGATTTTCAAGATAATTTTCTTGGATACTTGTCAAAAAGAAATAAACTCAGAAGACTCTTTTGAACTCTGAATAAGTCAGGTCATCATAGTCAGACAAATTAGAGCAAGTAATTTCAATATGCTACAACTGCTACAACTTTTAATTACAAATAGCTAATTTCAAAAATACATCCCAATCTCATTAGTGACCTGGCCTAGATGGTTCAGACACTTCTATCCCAGTATGCTTATAATGCCACAATAATTTGAATGAGCTCTTTTGGATTGACTTATAACTTTTCATAGTTAATGTGTAACAGATTACAAGTAGGTTTAATTTAATCATAATTCACTTCAAGGTGGCACAGGTTTTTCCAAAGCAAGGAAACACAGAAAGATGAGCAAAAAAGCTCTTATTAAAAAAAAAAAACCCTTATATAACAATAGAATAGGAACTTATATAGCTTAGCTACTTACAAAGGCATATGTTAGATTTAATATATAAACAATAGAATTTCACAGACTTCATTCTTATGAATTATTAATACATTTTTTGGTAAAAAGCCAGAAACTTCACCCTATTAACACACTCTTACAACACCTTTATTTCAATAAATAAACAAGCCTCTCTGCAGCCACATAGAAAATAAGGATAAGGATAATTAGAGCAGCAATATCGGTAAATGAAAAAATTAAATATTACTTTAATCACTCTTAATCACTCCTATACTAAAACTTAATAGTCATGAGTATTTAATAAACTATTAATTAACAAGTCCAGAGAAGGGCCATGAAGATGATTAGAGGGATGGAGCACTTCTCCTGTGGAGAAACACTGAGAGAATTGGGATTATTCATCCTGGAAAAGAGAAAGCTTTGGGGTCACCTAATTGCCACCTTCCAGTACCTAAAGGGAGCCTACAAGAAAGATGGGGAGGGACTTGTTACAAGAGCATGTAGTGACAGGACAAGGGGGAATGGCTTCAAACTGAGAGAGAGTAGGTTTAGACAAGATGTTGGGAAGAAATCCTTTACTCAGAGGATAGTGAGACACTGGAACCAGTTGCCCAGGCGTTATGGTTGCCCTATCCCTGGAATTGTTCAAGGCGAGGTTGGGTGGGGCTTTGGGCAATGTGATCTAGTGGAAGGTGTCCCTGTCCATGGCAGGGGAGTTGGAACAGATGACATTTCAGATCCCTTCCAACTGAAATTATTCTATGATTCTATGATTTCCATTTACATGGTTGTTGGTTTACGTTATCTTGAAACAATGTAGAGGATGTTTCCTATCAGGATGCACTGGTCAGTCTGTCTCAAGCTCTTACAACCAAAACTCTAACAGACATTCCTTCAGCCCAGAAAGAATACCAGAAAATTGATACCAGAAAAAAGCAGATGCATGAAAATAGGGTGGACTTTGGACCAGTATGTGTGTGAAACCTGTGACATATTCAAATGTCAATGGACCACATTGACTGTGATGTAGCTTTCACTGGTTAGAATCTTTTGGCAAAGGCATGCACATCCCTTGTCAAAAACCACAGTCTTGTCTGGGTACTGGTCTTAGCAGAGTTCAAGCAACAAATATTTGCACTGAGCTTACCATTATTCCCATAACTGGTGCTTTTGGGCATGGTGATGGAGGACTTGCACTGCTCTCTGTCACTGGTGGTTGTGAGAGGCCCTGTCTTTCAAGGTGGTCCAGCCAGACCTTGTCAACAAATTTCTCCTATCCACATCATCACCATACACATCATAATAAAAAGAAAAATGTGGAGGCAGCAATTATACCTGCAGCACTGAAGATACTGCACTGACAGAAGATAAACTTGCCCATACTAATGTGTTGTTCATTTTCTTTCTGCAATATTCCCAAGGGATGGGTTCTAACCTAGTTTCCTTGGTGTGGCTCTGTCATAAAATGTAGGTAGGTGAGAATATGAGTGTGCTGAAAAGGGTGATACAGGGGCCTGTGGTGCTTGTGATTCTACGTATGTCAACTTCAGAGGTTACCATCCCCACAGTGGAGTGGAGTGCTGTTTGTGCTCCTCCAGGAGTAGAACTGGGTGGTTGCAGTTAACTTGCCCTGTGAAATGAGACTGCTGCAGCAACAATGAGCCAGGCAGTGCCACAGTGAGATTTGAGAGGGACTGCATATCTGAGTCCTGAATTATTAAAAAACACCTTACTTTCTAACAGACTATTCTGTCTTATGAGCAATGGTGTTTATTTTATCCAGTGGTCTTGGCCTCATTAAGCAGAAATATTGAGAGTACCTGCATGAGATGAAAGCACTGCTGGTGGTAAGAAAACACAAAAGCTAGACTCAGTTCTAAAGTGATATTTAAATTGTTTTTCTTCCAGGACTCTTTCCCTCCCCTTGTTTTTCCTGCACCCAGTTACTGAAGTCAGGCCCACAGTAATGGTTACCCATTTTGACACTCATACTTGGGACAGCAATTTCTACAAGGGTTTGTTATTCCACCAGCAGTGCTGGGTTGGGTTTTTCTCTCCTCATGGTGCTTGGTTGCAGCTGAGCCATCCTGGGAAGCATCTGCCCAGACAAACACTTCTGGTGACTTTGAAAGGGTTTCCATTTGCGCAGCCGGTGGTTTCCAAGTTCTGTTTCAGGCACTTATCTTAGGCAATAGACAAACAAAAAAACCCTTTCTCTTTATGCCGATTGTGGAAAATGGACTTTTTATTTTTACATCCAATGCTTTATAAATGAAAAAACCAAACATTTCTTGTTTTAGAAAACAGAAAAAGCCACTACAGCCAGCACTGAAGGTACTTTGCCCAGTTCTGGCCCAAGTGGCCTCATGGGAGCCACATAAGGGAACAACTTGTACACCACAGTTTTGGGGGCTGTTTTCTACTGTCAACAACTATCTGCAGCTGACCTTCATCTGTATTCTCTTTGCATCTTCTTTACAGTCAGGGTGAGACACCTACCCAGCACCCAGCCAGCGTTCATAATCCAAAACATTACAGGCCAACCCCTGGCACAGGGAAGAGGATCCATAACACAGTGTGGGGCACAATTAGAAAATAGGATTGAGCAGCAGCTATCTGGTTTTAAATATATCATCTAAGAAAGTGCATCTGATTGTGAACTATTTCAGAAATTTTTCTTGGTTAAAAAGCTTATTCTATCACGGTCAGGAAACATCTACAATAACCCGTGTTCAGTCTATGACAATTCAGAAGATAAAGTTAAAGAGAAGAATGGTATGCCATTCTGGAGAAATCACGTATTCAGTCTGTCAGATTCATAACTTGGAAAGATAGCTCCAGCCTTGTACATTTCACTCATACTTTTTTTTCCCCAGGTAGTTTTCTCAAAGAATAAATCTTCTGGGCATTTGAATGAATGACTGAAAATTACCATCAAATGTTGATCAAATAACTAAGGTTGATCAATTAATAAAATAAAAAAATCAAGACTACTTGCATATTATATTTTTTCTCTCACATATGTTGAGTGTATATAAGTACATATAAGTTATCACATTTCTGAGTAAAAACACAAGGTTGTCTTCTGCACTTGTAATATCACTTAGTTATTACACCTCTTTTAGCAATATGTTAAGAAAGCTGAAAATAATGAAATACAAACTAAAATAGATTTGGAAGTGATTAGGCTCTTTGTAGGTTTATTGCTTATAATTTTAAGCTTTCTAGCAGTTTTGTTGCTTAATGAGACCAAATTTGGCATAGGCAATTCGCAGCTGCTATGCCTCATTGCTTTCTAATTAGAGGTTGTTTGCAAACATTCCTTTCCATATTTTGAGTAAAAAACACACAGCAGAGATCATAAAACATTGAAAGTATCATGTGAAATCCTGGGCCTGCTGAAATGAGTGACACAGCACTTAAGTCATTGGGGTCAGCATTCACCCGCAATATGTGTGCCCCAGGAAAAGAAAAAAAATAATATTTGAAAACATAGCCATATGATTTATGAAGCAAAGGACAAAGGATTTAGGGAGCATGTGTGTGAAAATCCTCTTGCCACACTGGGGAAACAAATGGTCCTGTGTTAGGTCCCTCCAGCTGCATTGTTCCTGGAGACCCTGACTGGTGTCTCTTTTCATGGAAGCCAAGATATTGATTCAGTTTGTGTCCGAACCTGTTCACTGAAGTAGATACCAACTGCATATAGCATGGAGATGCCTGAGGACCAGCCACCAAAAGTCTCCTTCAATGGGACTTTGCTCCAGTTAATCCAAACTCTCAGAGGCTTCAGCTGGGATAGACAAGATGGATGGAGTCCGAGGACTGTGAACAAGAGAAAGCAATAAAGATGGAATGAAGGGATATAGCCTATTGCACTCCTATTTTTAGGGTGCTTTTTATGTGTGGCATAAGTAAATTTGCATATAGATCAGAGAGAGAGCACAGTATAATAAAGGAGAAAAACAGTATAATGAGGACTAAGGCTGAGCCAGAGAGATTGTGTGGCAGAGAGAAGTAGGAATAAAAGAGCCACTCATCCCAAGGAAAGCAAGTATGTGCAACACTGGAAAGATCTGAAAAATAGTTCCCATTGGTGTCCTGACTCCTTTCAGGCCTTGCCTGTCTCTTCCCTGAAGTTGAATTACTTAGGAAATGCAGAAGTACTCTTCTGGTCTTTCTGGGATCACCTAATAATTCTGGAAAACCTTTATACTTCAAAGATGAATACTTACAAAAGGGAGAGATTTCTTCTTAAAGAAAAACGATTATCAAAATAAGTTTGATAAGCTTGCTTATCTAAGTTAATTAGTTCAAAGTGACCTTTCTCTGCCAGTGGAAATCATCCTGGCTTTATTGCAAAGAATACATGGAAGTATTGGCTCATGAGGACACCTAACCCTAACTTAAACAACTCAACATTTCACACATATGACTACAGATTTGCTTGTTAGCAACACATGGAGCACAAGAAGATAGCAAGCTTTTAATAGGTTTGTCATTCATTACAGGAAATAGCTACTTAGTCAAGTCTAAACTATATATAAGGCATGGCTAAAACATTTGCAGAAATGTTGTGAGACAATAGCACTACTTAATTGCAACAGAAGACATATTTTAGCACAGAAAAGTAGAAATCATATTTAATACTTAAGATATGGTTCTATTTCCTTTAGAGTCTATAGAGTTATCAACTTTTTTATCTTAAAAAGCAGAGATCAAGAAAAACGTGAGTTGCAAGCAAAAGGATACTCCCTACCAATCCTAAAATATCTGATTCTAATATCTATACCTAGGAATTGCAAATCAAATGGTGCACTTTGAGATTCTACAGAGGTACCAAGAACAAACATTTCTTCAATGGGAATTTGGCTTCGTTATCAGGGACTGGTACAGTCAGAGTACAATTACCATTTGGATTGCATTGAGAAAGGATAAAATCCATATGGTATTTGTAATTTTACTGAGTGTTGAATTATTGTTTATGTCCTGAAAAAACTGATGAAAACGCTCTTTCAAGTCTAATATATTTTATTCTGGTTCTGCAGAGAACTACTGAGAGCAGAGGCTTCTTGACAACAGAGAAATGAGTGTGTGTTCCTACATCAATTTACTATGAAAAACAGTGAGGGACAAAATAGTCACATTATCCCAGCATTAAAACTGTTTACCACATGGACACCTGACCATCTAAGCAGAACATGCAAAGAACCATCGTTCATATCTTGTTTTTTTTTTTTTACTGATAAAGAAACGGCATATTTGAAGATCGGTCCTGAAAAGGTGTTTTTCTATACGGAAAGGCTTTATTTCTCCCTAGGTGTATGTATGACTTATCTGGGGTGATTTAGATTCCTAGAAACAAGAAATGTCACAAGAGAAACAGCTCCTGACAAAAATATTGATAAGATGGGTGTGTGTGAAGGCAGAGTTTTGGGCTGTGAGTTATCAGTCATTGTATTCAGAGAAGCAAATTTTCTGAAGTGTAGAAAAGGTATGTGACTTTCTTCTACTGGTATAGATCTTAGAGGTCTTAGGCACTGAACACTTTTCTTCCTCTGGAAATGTAGATGACTTGAAAGTATTAAAAAAACATTTTCAGCATAACAGAGTCACAACATATTTTTTCATCATGTTTTGCCATTTAAATCAACTACCTATTTATTGTGTGTGACAAACTCAGACTTGCCTGCCATAGAAAAAATTGACCCTTGCTGCCATGTAGTAGAACTTTTACACCACTCTGTGATTTTTTTTTGCCTCTTGAACACCTTCTCCAAGCACAGAACTATTTGACTTGATTCATAACTGAATTGATAGAAAGCCAGTAATTTCTGCTATGCAGATTATTACGGTGATCGTGAAATCACTGGGAATACCCATTCTGTGAAGAGGTGACGTAGGGCAGAGGTCCTGCAATCAGAGCCAGCCATGACTGGAGCCCATGGAGGAACAGGACAGTGCCACGTGGGCTCAGTAAGCAGCACAGACCTGACAGGGCCCAGCTCCATTTCAATGGCAAACTCAGAGAAGAAATCATGTGCAGTAGGTTTGGCTAGCAGCTCTCAGCCTGGACATGCCACATATTTGCACGTGGACATATGGGCAAATATATTTTTGCTGTGCTCCAAAGAAGCTGTGGCTCTCATTCCTGAGGCTCTCTGCAAGTAACCCACCATATCCAGTCATTCCTACAGCAGCTCCTGCAGTTTGTGCCTACCCAGTTCTCTGCATAGCACCTGGTCTGCCTGGAGAAAGCATGTAAACATCTCTTGCCTTCAGCAAGTAGGAAATGTCCCAAAGCATCTATTTTTACCAGAGTGAAGTTGAGTTGCTATGTTACAGCTGAAACAAAGAGTAATTAGCAATTCATTGAAAAGATACAAGAAAAGAAATCATACAAAGGGGAGTCCTTGCTGCTATCTCACTTTCCTGATTCTTATCTCTTACTTCCTATTTCTGGCTTTTCATTTTGGACTTTGCAGCTCCGCTTCCTTTCGGTGTTTCCCTTTGAATTTTTGCTTCTCATATAGCATTGTGCTTATAGCTTTTTGTAAAGGAAGCCTGGGAAAAGGTTGGATTGTTCAGGAATGTGTGGTAATGTATTTTTAGTTTAGGGACTGTCTTTTGGAAATGAGCAACAAGAGTCATGTATTAAACATTTGCCTATGTTTAAAGAGATATTAGTGCTTCCTGCTTATCCCGACTTCATGCGTTCAAAAGACTGGATAACAACAGTGGCCAGAACTCTTAAGTTCAGAAGAGTGAAGGTGAATGTTTCTCTGTCTAAAGAGTAAAATGAACGAAGCCTATTAACCTGGTGAATAGACTGTGCCCATGTATCAGCATAGAATACTCATATATCATGAAGTCTGACATTTCATGGGGATTTTTAACAGGTGGGGTCAGACTTTTCAGAGAGCACAAATACAACCTCAACACCATCCCACTGGCTGCTTTTGCTTGAGAAATAGATTATTTACAAAAGAACTAGAAAAATGGTTCTCAGAAGTATTCAGCTGGAAACACAGCTCACTGGTATTAGATTGTTGGGTCCCTGTAAAGCATGGAACCCAAGGGTTGAAACCTTTTCTCTTCTGGAAGGAGTGCCAAACATTATATATGGTGATGTAATTACGATGTAAGCTGGCACAAAGACAATTTATGCTGTAAATTTGGAAAAAAAATTAGCGCTGATCTGATCTAGAAGGTCTTCCACCTTTGAAATATATTTATACCACACATTAAATAATGGTGGCAAAATTTCTGCTGCTGGTATCTGAGGAAGCTTCATTAATTCCCATTGCATCAATTTTCATGGAAGACCTTAGGTTTTACAGATTAAGCTTTTCACTGGAAAGGAAAGCTTAATGGGTTCACCAGGTAAAACAACAGAGAAACACTAAAACCAAAGAAAGTGACATTGGATTTATTTCACTATTTAATCAGTGGACAGTGTGGAAGATCACAGTATCCTTACTGCCTCCATGATACTCATGCGTAAGCCAGACGTCTATCTGTTCATATTGTTTTCTTCCATTACACGTATTCTTTAATCCATTGTAATAATTTACTTTGGCTTCTAGCTCCAAGCATAGGATACATTTTCCATCTTATTCCAAATAACATTGGCTAGTTGCTAGGGGAGTGTGCTGATTCCTTTTATGATTTCTTTTCCTCACCACATCTGTGTGTAATTTTTTTATTTATCATCTCTCTAGGACATTTTTCCTGTGAGAAACCCAAATGCTAAATGCAGCCCTTTCGGATCTTGTTTGGTGTTTCATACAAGGAGCATTTCCTATAAATGTTTACAGAACAGGATTTTACCAGCTGGTGGTTATGACCAGGCATAAATGTCTAAGTACATGTGTGGATGGGTCTGCACACTCATCTGTCATCTCTGAGTGAGCAAGCAGGCATGAGTTTGAGGTGCAGATGTGAATTAACTTAAGGGTGAGCAGAGGGACTGCCCAGTGGGATTTACACTGGCTCCTCAGTCCCACAGGTTACAGCCTGACCTATTAATATCAACCAATGTCAATTTTAGTTGATGCTATGCCAGCAGACGTGGGCAGTGGTTTACATTATTCTGCTGACCTGAGAACTGTGGAAGGAAGACCAGATTGTTGGTTTTCTTTAAAACAGGCTTTTGCCATATTTTAGTTGTGATGGGGTCAGTGGTAGGGCATCAATTCCTAATTGATCTGCTCATTATAACCTTAAACTTGTGTTCCTCCTCTGGTTTTAGCCGCAATTTTCATTTCCATCTTTAAAGTACTCCTTTCACTTCTTAGAGGATAGTTGCTTTGCATTTTGAAGACGAAGCTGTCTACTAGTGCTAATTGCTGTCAGATCATACCTACCAGTAGTATTTCCTTGGTTTATATGAGACCTCAACCTAACATTTTAATTTTTTACATTTTTAATTCATTATTTGGTCCAAGAATATATGTGAAACCAGGCATGAGCTCGTGCATATAAACATCTGCCAACAGAAAACTGTGATTAGAAGAACTATGTTCCAAGTAATTATATACTGTATAAGAAGCATATCTGCAAATTTTTGCTTGAGTGTAGTCTCCCTTTGACAAGCGTTAAATATACTAGGNAAAACTTATCAAAATACAACATACAGCATGTTGGTTTTTCCCATCTTCTTTACAAGACAGAAGAATTAAGCATTTTGGTTTTCTGTTTATCAATTCACATTTGCATTCATGAAGAAAAGGCTTCCCTGCTCTCCTGTATTTCTAGCCTAGTCCTTCATTTTATTTGGCAGCCTACTGGCAGTGTCCTTAGCCCACTTGAGACACAGGATTCCCAAGAGACAAGCTGGTCACACACAGTTCAGTTTGCTTTGGTTCCCACTAACTTCACTGGCAACAACTTTTGGTATTCAGAGATTTATTTATGGCTAGCCTTATTCCTTTTTTCCTTTCCTGTAAAGTTTCTTTTTTAGTGCAGAAATTTTCATTTCTCCAGTGGCTCATCAGTTTCACTGGACTCCACTTGTTTGCTGTTTCTTGTCAAGGCTCTGGCAGGATAAATAAAGTCTAAGAGGGGAGATAGGGGAAACTGAGATTTATTTTCTGTTTATTTACATTGATTTCATTGAAAAGCAACATCAGAGCATCCCATAGAGTTTGTCAGAAGAGAAGTGGTGTAAAGGGGAGAAAAAACAGCCCCCTGGATCTATGTGCAGACAGTACTGATGATGGATGGGGATTTCCCCTTTGGTTGTGAAGTTGGGGCAGCTCATTGCTCATTCTCCTGAACTTCCTGTGGAAGATCCCACAAAATGATGGGTTTTGTCTGACCTGTTTTCAGTTCTAGCAGTAATCTTTCAGTGAAATGTTTAATTGACTTAAATACTGATTAAGAAGTACTATTTCACTGCAGGCAGAAAAAAACTACTGAAAAATCTGAGCTTGGCTATTAAATGACATGATCTCATTTAATTCCTCAAGATAACTGTCCACATCCCCTAAAAGAGTATGGCAAGGATTTATTCTATTAAAGATTATTCTTTCAGCAGTAAGATGATTCAGTGTGATTTTCTTCTGGCCGTACAAGCTGTGACAGCAAGGCAGAGCTCTCCTGTCAGCAGTGTGCCCAGCGTCAGAGCGATCCCTGTCCTGCGGGAAGGTATGCAACCTCTTCAGGGTTTATTGTTTTTTTACTTTTTTTTTTTCACTCTTGGCAGACGTCCTTGAGCATTTGAAACGGATGTGAGAGAGTTTTCAGTCCTCATGCAAAACAACCTACTAAACATAACAGATTACATCAGCTCAGGCTTTTCAATTCCTGGATGGCAGCAGAGTGCTAATCCAACCTTCATCCTGGATTTCATAAACTGAAACAAGGGAGGCTGGCAGGAGCAGCGCTGCCGGATTGAGGAAGCTGACGACGGTGCAACATGTGGGCAATACACTGTATAAAGCTCATAAACTTGTAGGCTGATGTGTGCAGCTACCACTTTGGATTCTTTACCGCTGCTTCCCTCGGCAAGAGGCACCAGCAGGCTGAGCACTGAGACCTGCTCTCTGGGATGCAGCATTTACCCCTGCAAGACATGAAGGGCTTCCTGTTCCTCACACTCCTCCTGATGCCCGTGCACGCTGGAGCTGCTTGGAGCGCGAAATACGCAGTGGATTGTCCCGATCCCTGCGACAGTAACGCGTGCAAAAGCACGGCGCGCTGCAAGCGAACGGTGCTGGATGACTGTGGCTGCTGCAGAGTGTGTGCAGCTGCTCTGGGGGAGACTTGCTATCGTACAGTCTCGGGTATGGATGGTGTCAAGTGTGGTCCTGGGCTGAAGTGCCAGTTTTACACTGAGGAGGATGACTTTGGTGATGAATTTGGTATCTGCAAAGGTAATGATATTCACTTTGTATGCACCCACTGTGGCAATTTGACAGCAACATCCATGCAGAATTTGCCTCCTGCTTGAAAGGTCTAAAACGGGATTTTTCCAGCTCAGCCCTTAGTCAAGAAAAAAGGGAAAGAATAGCTGCTGTCATTAGAAAGCATTACATGTAGTGGGGCAGGGTTATTAATGTGACAATGTTGTTTACACCTGGGAACGTGTGTGAGGAGATGAGATTTTTAACTGGGGCTTGAGAGACCCAGGCACTAGTCCTGTTCTTTCAGTTGATTTGGTGGGTGGCTTTCTATAAATTATAAAGACTTTAATCCTGCAAGTCCAACCTTGTCACAGGGTCCCTGTCACTGCTGCACACTCCTGGGGGTGATGCTCCCTCCGGCACTGCTGGCTGCCTGCCCAGGGACCAGGTGCGCATTCTGAGGGATGTAGAAAGCAGCACGGCCTGAGTGCCTGGAGACTTTGTCCTGTTTAATTTAGTCCTGCTTTTGAGGTGCTCAGCTATCTTAGCGATGTGTTCAGGGGAGGCAAACAGAAACCCTCCTGCCTGAAAGATGGCAACAACAGAAGTTGACTGTGAGATGAGCAGCCAGGCACTTCTTTCAGTTTATTCCAGGTATGTTGCATGCTGATTTCTTTAGTCAGAGGCTATAATAGCATTTTTCATTTTGGAGCTATTCTCACTCCGTGTAAACAGGGGAATCTTTAAAAGCTGAGAAGGTATTATATTTGTAAGAGGTAGGATGAATATTTTAAAGAATAAACTTTTAAAAAAGGAGTTTGCAAAGCGTGAATGCAGTGGATTTTCCTGTGTTTGTGTACTACTTCAGTAAGCAGACACAGATAAGCCTTAGAATAACTTCCTCAAAAGAGGGAATATCTTGGCAGTTAAATATCAGTAGTATTAATAGATTCAGTTAAAGTAATGACTTAGGACCAGACGCTGCAAAAAACACCCAGGCTGATTCACATACAGCACACACTTATTTACCTTATTTAAAAAAACTTGTGTGCATGGCTGAGTGTGAAATCCAATATAGTACTTTTATCGCAAAAGTGTATAACTTACACATGAAGATTGTATCTTTGGTGCACTCACCAGAGGAGTATTTTACTGAGATAATTGACTGATCTTCAGTTTATTAAAAATTACCACAGTGCAAGATACTGCCTATAGCTCTATTAACAATTCTTTTGAATTAGTGTGTACTTTTCACTTTCCTTTTAGGAGTTTCTTTGCAATAGCACACTTTGGGAAAAAAGAAATATTATGGGACATGAGATCTGAATCCCCATAGCTGAATCTCGGATGCTCTGTAGAAAATGCGAAGCAAAATGTTTAGGTTTTTTTCGCAATCGGTCAGTGGAAAAACTCTCCTTAATTTCTGTAAAGCCATACATTGACTTTGAATTGTAAATTGGTGTTTAAAGCTTCTATTCCCCATATATTTACTTCCACTAAATATTATAGATGTAATTTTGAATTATTTTTCTTTCTTCATCTCAGCTCTGAGATAGCATAATTTCTATCTGGGGCCAGATATTGTTATTTTATATATCCATTTACAGCTATTATACCAGGTCACTCACTCATTTTAATAACTTCCATGTTTGTAATAACTGACAGAGGCAGGATGGCTAAATTCTCTCTGGCTTCCTGTTACCGATTTACTTTGAAGTTCTGGAAAAATGATCTGAACTCTGTGTTCTTCAATTTCTTATTTCTGAAATAGGCTGTACTTGTTCCAGAGCAATTTTTGGGGATCCTTTTATTATTAAAAGAATGCATCATATTATTACCAATAGCAATGTCATTATTGCTGGAAACAAACTACTTTTTTGGTGCCCTTGCTTCCATTAAACCACTGGGAGCGATCTGCAATTTATTTGGGAGCAGGATTCTGTTGAACAAAAACCTTCTAAAAGAAAAATTGACTCACATCTCAGTTTCATGAAATCTGAAGAGCTGCATCAATACCAGGATTATTCCACACAAAGCCAAGTGCTTTGGGCTCAGACTTGTTTCTACGGTGTTGTGCACAGCTTTGCGTCCCATCTCTCCAGGCTGAGCGCCTGCAGCAGGCAGATTGATGCCCTGTGTAGTGTGTGCTCTTTGCTTGTCTCCCAGGGAGGATACGCACACAAGAACTGTTTCGCTTGGGTGGGATTTTGTTTTTGTTTAATGTGGACAAGCAGCAGATCAAAGAGTGTCCTGCTTGGGAAGGGGAGTGTGGTGAGACCTTGTGAGATTCTGCATGCTGGAGTGACTCACTGTGTAGTCCCTTTCAGGGAACTGGTTGATCTTCTAGGGCTTTTCATTTATAAGACCATATCCATTTGATACGCAGAGAATTGTAAAATGTTGGCTACACTATTGTGCATTAGCTTGATTTTCATATTGCCTAGGCTGTATGGCAAAGCTGAAAGTTTGCATTCATTCAAGAGGAGACTGGACAAACTGAAAAGAAAAATTCTCTTTTGGGGTGTTATATGCACAGAAACTATATCTGGATCAGGATGTACCACAACTGAAAAGGAGAGACAAAATGAGGAGGGAGGTATCATTTGTGCTTATTACTGTCTCCTTTCTTAAGTGTTTCGTGGAAGCCTGGGCTAGATGGTTCCTTGGTCCAGCCCTGAATAGTCGTTCCTCTGCCCTTAGGAGGTGAATCAGAAACTCTCCAGACCTTGCCATTTAAGGTGACCATGTACCCTGGGTTGGAAAGGACAGTCTGAACATAAAGGCCTTTCTCCTGGGATATCTCAAACCCCTCCTGGGAATGATCACCTATATGGGGGTTTGGAAAGGATGTTAGACATGGATCTTCCCAGTGTTAGACATGGATCTTCCCAGTCTCTATCTCTTTAGCAATGGTTTTTAGAAGGCATCCTGTTCAACAGCAAGGCAAGAGGAAGACAAGGACTGTAGCCTCTAGTTTAAACCCTCTGAGAAGTTATTATGATCCAGCATGTGATAGGGCAAATCCCCTCTACCTGACTTAATTTTCTTTGGAAAACATTTGGTCCCATCCTAACATGTGCTTTTTGGTGCTCCTCCACAAGCTTGCTCAGGGATGTGAGGTTTGAATTGGGGCATTATGCGACCAGGTCCAGTACAACCAGGGAGTTGCCTTAGTGCCAGAGACCCCTTCAGGGGATACTCACTCTTTAGGCTGGAGATGCAGGTGAGCTGTCTGCCATGGGAAGACAGAACTTTGCTGTCTGAAAAGGTGTTGGGTGGGGGGCTACTCCCCAGGACCCAGCAGCATCTCCAGGTGGAGGGCGAGTTTGCTGGATAGCTCCTCAAGGTTGGGCTGCATCCTCCACCCAGACTGCTGGCCCTGGCCACAGCAGCCCTGCACCAGCATCAGATTGCAGATCTAAGTCACAACAGTCATGAAAGTCAGACAATACCGCAGTGAATCACATAATGAATTCAAGGAATTTCTGGAGTCATCTTCTTTTCTAAATTCAGTGCTAGTCCTTTAACTAAATCTTCTGTGATTGCATACTTAAATATTCATATTGCCTTTAACTAAGGCAATTTAATCTGAGTGCATTTAAATCTAAGAGTGTTTCAGAGAAGGATTACCAGTAGCACATTGTAAATAAGTTACAGGAAATGAAATTATGCATGTAATGTGTGTCAAGGTTTGTTAATACTGGAAAATACTTGTAAAAAGCAGTCAGCATGCTGAAATCCTGTAGCTAAGGTCTAGCTGACCTCCACTCAAAGGTTTTCCACTTTCAAGCAGACCAGCTATTCAGACAGCAGCTGACTTGGATCACTGAGAACTGCTTTGCTGTATTTTTTTTTCCCAGAGTGTCCTTATGGTACCTATGGTATGGAATGCAGGAAAACCTGCAACTGTCCCTCTGGCATCTGTGACAGAGTAACAGGGAAGTGTTTGAAGTTCCCGTTTTTTCAACTGTCTGCTTCAAAGCCTCCAAATCGACGAAAAATATCTTCACACACAGGTAAGACTTTGCAAGACAGTTGATTTTAGCAGAAAACTCCTTGCACATGATGTACTGCCACTCTGTGTGTGAATGATAGGTACTTTGGTGGAGCTGTGCAAACCAGTAACAACACAAGGTAGGTTTATTTTTTTTATTGGCAGCTCCCTTAACATGTGGCAAAGAATTAGGTGAGCTTTGACACACAGTAAAGACATTTTGAAGTACCTTGCATCTGTTGCATGTGCTAGCAGTACATCACCTGTGCAAAGGGAGGCTGTGCTAGGGTTTGCGTCAGTCAGTTCAGGATTTCACTACATTGCTACTATTTCACTACCGTTTACTACTGTTAGCTAATACATAGTAAAACCAACATTTTTTTCCCCATGAGGACAGCGCTTTATACATTTTCAGTTGTCACTGAACTGTTTTATTAAATGTTTTATTGTAGTAATTTGTCACGTTATCTCTGGAAGAAGTTATTTCCTTTACATTTATGTCTGAAGCTTGTAATAGATCTGTCCAGAATTAAAAGAAAAAGAAGAAAAAAAAAAGTGTGAGAAACTCGAGTGTTTTTGATGCACCAAGGAAAGATCACTGAAGTTTTTAGAGGTGGGATTGAAAATTTTCCCCTTCTTTCCCACCTGAAGTGTACTTGACTGAATGATGTTTACTCTAAATATAAAACCAAACCAAAATAAATATAAATGTGTAGAAGTAAAAAACCAAAAAAACCCCCAGAGATTTAATCCTAGGCCTACTGGGATCTTTTATAGTGTTTCACCTAAAGGTCTTTGGATTTTACTTTTTCTCCAACTGCAGTTTGTGTGCAATTTTTTATTTTCTCCTGTTATATTAAGCTGTATGGAGTTTGCTGTCTTAACACAAGATTTATCTTTCTCCCATTCTCTGCTTAGAGAAAGTTAGATTGAAGAAAACTTCTTCAGCTTATGCTTATATCACATTTAAAATGATCACCAAAAAACCCCTCTTACAAGGTCAATCAGCCTTGATATTTTTGTACTTTTCTATACAATTCTGCTCTTTTGCCTTTCCTTGTTCATTACTGAGGGTGCCACAACAATAAGAGTGCTTGCTTTTTTCTGTATGTAGCTTATATATCAAATCTTCCCAGACAGTCTATTTTCTTCAGTTTCTCCTCCCCTTTCCTCTTCCCCACTTGCTTTTGGTCCCTAAGATTCTGATGCCTCAATGTTTAACTGCTTGACTTATCCCAGCCGGGATGAGATACTCACGTCACGGAAACAAACGGTGT
The DNA here is from genome assembly GCA_013397115.1 of Edolisoma coerulescens. Lineage (NCBI taxonomy): Eukaryota > Metazoa > Chordata > Aves > Passeriformes > Campephagidae > Edolisoma > Edolisoma coerulescens. The sequence goes on along the minus strand of VWZW01000017.1, from coordinate 188,954 downwards.
TTTTTACCCTTGCAAAAGTTCCCCAATGATTTCTGTCCTCAGAGGTCTGTCACTGTTAGCAGATCAGGGACATGAGTGGTACTCCATGGGGTGGTCACGCAGGGTTTCATTTAAAAGTGGTCCTCAGAAGTAGCTATAGCATCTAAGTGATCTTCAGCGAATTAAAACAGCTGTAAATGCTTCTGTATTTTAAACAGCAAGTTTCTGACCCACGCATTTTATAAAGACCACTATGCCTACATATACCCAAGCAAACTTAAAGGTGTCGGAGCCTGGTCCCGTACATTGCCATTTGACTCCTTCCACGGTCAAACAGTAGGGCAGCGGGCAGCATGCTTTGTCCCAGGCCAGCTAGCTGTGCCAAACAACCTCAGTCACAGCTCAGGAATCACCCTCAGCCAGGGACTGTTTCCAGTTGACAAACTGAATATCTTTTACCTATTTTTGGAGAGTAAGAGAGTTTAGTGGCATGCACCAGGCTATTCCGTGCCAGCTGGCCTCAGTCAGAGAATAGCTGCAGGGGAGTTTAATTTACTGCTGTAGTTATTGAGGATGTGTTGCTTGGGCCTGTGTCACACTGGAGTGAGTGTTACAGTCAGAACTGGAAACTGAAGTCAATTAATCAGCCTTATGCTTCAACTATTAGAAAACAGATATGACTGATGCCTTAAATTGGTAGACATTTTACAACTAGGTAAATGGAGGTAATTTAGTGAGTTTCCTGCAAACTTGTCAGTTAAGGATTTTCCGAAGTATCCCTAAAACCAGGGACATTGCTGCAGGATGATATTTTAAAGCTCTCATATTCATGAAATCCTTCTTTATTTTTGTGGTTTTTTTCAGACAATGACATGGCGTCAGGGGATGGAAATTCTGTAAAAGAGGAATTTGTTAAAGAGAAAGTTATTCGCTCTCCAGTAATGAAATGGCTAAATCCTCGCTGATATTTACTTACACGTGTAAGACTTTCAAGGGAATGCATTTCCCACAGATTATTGAATATGCAACAACACACTTTAAGAACAAAGTAGATCTATAACGTATGAAAATGTAATCTCCGAAGGTCAAATGTGACCAGTTTTTAATGAGAAAAATGTTTACTTAAAAATAGACTGTACAGTGTATATGACTTTTGATATTTGTTTTGATAGGTATTTGAACAGAGAAATGTATTGTGGCTTTTTGAATGTATAGTAATACTGAAAACCCAACATGATCATTTAAATAACGCCGGAGGCTGACTCTTGCAGCCTGGGGCTGGGAAAGCTCTCACTGAACGAAGGGGACAGTTTAGTGAGTGATAGTATTGATGTGGAACCATCGTGAAAGAAACACACATAAACCTCTGAAGGAAGGAACACCCCTGAATCTCAGTAACAATAATAACAACAGAAGCACAACAATGTACATTAAATCAACCAACATTAGTTGTTAGCAATTTTCTAGTTTTTGGAAGTTTGGTGACAGTTCCTCAGAGTTAAATATGCCTTTCTTCAGTGAGAAAACACCCAGCATTTCAGTTTATACATTGTGAATAACTTAGGCAAGACACTGCAGACATATATTGTATTTAGGTGGATTTCTAACATTAAATTTTGTACAGAGAAACAGCAGATTGGTAAATTCTACCGATTTGTAGAAGGGGATCTGAAACAAAAGAAGCTGCTTACCATTATTTAAATATATATGTTTCTATAAACTAGCTAGTTGGTGTCATTAAGGCGATATCTGCATTTCTTTGGGAAGAGTGGTGAGAGACCAGCAAAGGAACCTTCATATTTTCCATCTTCACTGCTGGCTATGGCCCAGATGTGACTCACAGGGAGTTTATTTGATCCAGAGTAGGGAAGACTTGGACCCTCAGCAAGTGATAGTGCAGCCACAGACTACAGAATTTTGGTACCCAGTCCTTTGTTTATCAATTGCATGAGCAAGTGGTCCCTTTTCAGCCAGGAGAACAACTTATACGCATTGGAGTGTTGCAGGAATGGGCAGTCCCTCACTCAGTCTAAGTTGGATGATACACATGTAAGTCAAAAATCACCACTGAGATGGGTTTGCTAATATGTCTGGAAATAACCAGATTCACAGATACTGAAAATTGACGTCACTGAGTCAGAGTGAACCTGGATTCCATGAGTTTAGGAACTGCCTTGTAACACAGAGCACTCTCATTGGAAGTGTGGCTTGATTTTAATGATTCCTTTGAAATCCATGTGAGCTTTGACAATGACTTCAGTGAAAGAAGGAGCACACAATACAGTAGCCAGAGTTTAGTTCAGGATCTGAAAGCATACTTTTAAAACTAAGAACAGCAGAAACTTTAATGCCCTTAAAGAGATCCAAAGTCAACATCTGTGGAAGCAGGTTGCTTTCACCTGGGAAAGCAGACATGAATCATGCTGATCTGCAACAAGAGGATGATGACAACAGTAGACATTCAAATGTCAGGATGAAAGTGCAGGTTCTCTTGCCATGATAATTGGACACATATAAACATAAATCTCAAACTAGCATAATACCACATTTTAACCTGTATTGAATGTTAGGGTCTGAGATGGAACAATGTTATCTTGGGCTATTTACGAGCAAGTGTATTGATTCTAATCTACTGATATCAAAAGTAAATTTTTTTCTTGATTTCAGTGAGAGCAGGATCAAATCCACTGTCTTCCAGTAGATTGATGAGAAATATTTAAAGAATGTATTAAATATTGCATACATTATTAATATTTTGCATCAGTGTCATAAATTACGAGTTCTTGAATGTAAATCTGATAAGTCAATTGATTTTAAAGAGTGTAATATTATTATTGTTCAATAAAAAAACCAACTGAAAGCATCACTGTCTATTGTGTCTATCTATTAATGACAGAGTAAGCCTGCTGGTGATGGTACAGCCATGGTGCATGCACATTAGGTATGCTTTTGCTCTCAAATCCACAGAAACAGTTTCACAACATCTGCATCTATTTCAGCAAGTTGCTGGGACCATTCAGGATTGCAGAAGCTGAGTGGTGGCCCATGTCCAGAATGATTTGTGTCCACACCATTCCAACCACCTTCATCTCCAAAACAAGGTGGCTGGATCCTAGCTGCCTACTTGGAACAACCAACTCCTTGGCCAATCCCAGTACAAGAAGGATTTGGAAGTTGTCTTATCTTGCTGGCCTGGTGATCACCATGCCAGGGGCTATTTAGCTCTGTAGCAGAGCCTGCAACTCCTTGACACTGTTTCATTTACCATAAAGGAGTAATCTGTGAATTCACACCTGGCAAGTCAGGAGAAAGGAGGACATGGAGAGGAATGCCTTGAAAATATTTTTGGATGATTTCTACTCTTTTTCATCAAATTTATAAAATTCTTTTACATCTCTTCAGCTGCTCCAGTAATAGGTTGCTGCACATAGAATAGATTTGAGGATGAAATTATAGTATTTTATCCTTTTATTTTATGCTTTACTCATTGAAATATTTATCTGTTGCTACCAGTGACAATGGGACTACACGAGGATAAGAAATAATGCAAATGATCATAGAGACATAGAATAATAGAATTGTTTAGGATGGAAAAGACCTTAAAGCTCATTTGAGTTCAACTGGTAACCCAATGCTGCCAAGTCCACTGCTACTCCTGAAGTAAAAGTCGTGAGATGGTTCATCACGGAATGTGGTCCTGTCACCTAGTACCTAATTTGTTTTTAGTGGGGTTATGTACTACTTCCAGTATGAATATGTTTGGCAAATAGGCCTCGTCTCTGGAAGGCGGCTGTAACTTTCTCAGCTACCTAGCTGTAAGCTATGTAGTATATGCGATGGCTCTCACTTTTTATCTAATGTGCGACGACACTGATAAGAACTGTGCTGTAATGCAGTTTGTATTACAGTCTGTATTACAAGGTGTTGCAGACACCATTACAGTTCAAACAATATATAATCAAATGTTTTAGAGCAGTGTCTGAAATACACAGAATAGAGAAGCCTGAAATATACTTAGATGTGTTTCACCCACAATTCAAGTAATATGGAAGAAATATATTTCTAGTGTCGATCAACTTTAAATGAAAAACAGCCTTATCAACATCAACTGTGAGAAACATCTTTAATGTACTCTAATGTACGATTTCATTATATAAAACATCCACACTAGTATTGTGAGATTTATCACTGCCTAATCACTATAGTGTGATTAAAAATATGAATTTGCCACTCTGATCTGCTAGGACACAGATATTGGAGCAAACACATAGAAGTACATATTTTAAATTAAGATATATTTATTATCACCTCTGTACATGTTTGCTATCTATTTAAATGGACTGTCAGGTCACAGAAGCACTTAGAAAATATTTCCTGACACCTGCAAAATTGATAAATATTTCCTGTTCTTGTTGTGTCTGCCACAAATAGGAATTTTACAAATTGGACTGGTAACTTGACAGACACCATGATCCCCACTTTGGCACATCTTAATGTGGTTTTCACTAGGGTTTGTGAGTGTCCAAGGAAACTGGGGCTGACAAACTGGTGTGTTCAGGCTTTTTTACTCTTCCAAAAGTGGCACCATCTATCTTCTGGGTGGCCAGAGACCACGCACAACTCAACTACTTGACTTAATTATCTCAGGATGGGTAAGTTTAGCAATCAAATAAGTGTTAAAATAGCACAACCTCCAAACACTGAAGTATTCCTTCCCCTCTCCTTTGCAGCAGCTGGCAGTGGCCCCTGTGCATGTGCTGGGTGCCTCAGTCATTGGTGAGCGGTTGTGTGGTACCCACGCCTGGAGACCCTGGCTTTTCTGCAGGCACCTGCTGGGATCCAGCCACAGGCCTGGCAGCCCCATATCCTCTGAGCTGCCTTCCTGGTCCCACAAAATGCTCTGTGTAAACAAACAAACTTGTGTTTGGATGAAGAAAAAGACAGAGATTTCCTTAACTTTATTAGTACATGATGCTCCTGATCCTCCCTGATCCACTTCCATCCACTGTGCTTCCAAAGTGGTTGTACCTCAGATTCATGTGCTTGCTCCCTTCCTACTTTTGAAAGCTATCAAGTAAAAACTCAACTGAAATGAAGGGCAACAGTTGATTATACATGAGCTTATCTTTACTGTTCTAAGGAGACACAGACTAATTTTTCACGAAATGACATAATTGACGCAGTTTTTCTGCTGTGCGAACACCGAGCCTAACAAAAGTGTTTTTTGATAAACTGGAACAACTAAAATCCTATGAACATTACTTGAAAATATCTTTCTTCCTCACAAGAGAAACATCTATTTTTGAAGAACAAATAATGGTTTGGAATGCCATTGAAATCCAAACACAATATTAGTATGTTCCTGAAAAAAAAAGGTACAATGCTGGGGGAGAATGCACCAGAGCCCTTGCAGCTGTGTCACACTTTCCTGTTTGTTATTTTTAGTTTTCCATCCCTGCTCTTTATTTTGGGCTTTGCTTTGCTTCCTATGCAGCTTCCCCTTAACTCCTGTATTGCTCTGTCTTAACATATTTCAGGCATTTGGCTCGCTCTCCATATTTTTCCTCCTTTTTCTTTTTTTCTTCAAAGGAAACCCAAGCAATGCTGTCCAGTTTCAGGAAGTCATGTTTCTCTTGGCAGTGGCTGAGTTCTTGGTTTTCTAAAGGCATTTAGGAAATTTACATTGCTAGTTTTCAGCTTGTAACATACTCAGGCTTCATGAACTTAAGAAAACAGCAGCATACAAAGAAAGCCCAAGCCTGTTCTAGAGTATGTCCTGGTCTTTGTGCCTGGGAAGCCACCAGTACCAGTCTCACCTTAAATTCCCAGGCTGCCATTTAACGAAAAAAGGAACATAAATGGGCTCTGGTGAAACATTGTATCATAAAGAAGTTTTGTGTGTTTTTCCCCCCTTTGTTTATATATTGAAGTATTTGTAATCTTGTAGAGCCAAGTAGCTCACCTATAGAACAGAGAATGTTTTCACCTGTTAAAGATGTACCGCAAATTTCATGGTGTTTCTGAATGCTTTGCTAGCAGCCTAGGATCTATCCGCACAGAACTAGTTAGGAACCTCACCCGATGTTTAAAAATATACAAAGATTTTTGGGGAAAAGTTTTGTTTACCCCACAATGAACTTCTCTACAGGGGAATGCACTTCATTGCATGTGTGCACTCTGAGACTCAGAAACCAGCAGTCATGTGCTCAATTCAAGAGATGGTGTTTAAAAGCCCAAACTGAATCCTTTAGCACATTGAAACTGATGTCATGATTTCTTGGGACTTGGCTTCCAACTGAGACTGTGAGCTTTGGGCTGGCAATATTGACACTATCCAAGAAAGTAGAAAACCAGACACAGTGAATAGTGAAAGCATCTGTTTCCCTTCCCTAATTCTCTCACTTCTCTACTTTACAAAGTCTCTTCAAACTGTTGAAATTTTGCTGTGGCCATGTCAAGCAACAGCATCTGGCTTCCTCTGGCCAGTATGAGGGCTGGCACTGCCATCCACAGCACTTTACCACCACCACAACTGGTTTAAAGAAACCAATAAAGCAATGTTTGATGATAAAGCAATGTTGTACACACAAATGCCCTGGGCATTAATTAACAAATTCGGCATAAATTATCTTAAATAATTACCAAGGCTTTACTAATAATTACTGGGATGCCTGGTACCTACCAAAAATACTCTATCACTCCCTTCCACAACTGGACAGTGGAGAGAAAATATAAAAAAAACCTCATGAGTTGAGATAAGGACAGGGAGAGATCACTCACTGAGTACTGTCATGGGTGAAACAGATTTGACTTGGGGAAATTATTAGCATTTACTACCAATCAAAATCAGAGCAGGATAATGAAATGTAAAACAAATCTTAAAAAAACACCTTGTCCCCACCTCTCTCTCCTTCCTAGGTGCTGCCACCTCCCTGTAGCAGTGCAGGGAGACAGAGAATGGGGGTTATGGTCAGTTCATCACACGTTGTTCCTGCCACTGCTCAAGGAGAGGAGTCCTTCCCTGTTCCAGCATGGGGTCCCTCCCATGGGAGAGAGTTCTCCATGAACTTCTTCAGCCTGAGTCCTTCCCATGGGCTACAGTTCTTCAGGAACTACTCCAGTGTGGGTCCCTTTCCACAGGGTGCAGTCCTTCCGGCACAGTGTGCTCCAGTGTGGTTTCCCTGCAGGGTCACAAGTCCTACCAGGAAACCTGCTCCAGCATGGGCTCCTCTCTCTGGGTCTGCAGGTCCCTGCCAGGAGCCTGCTCCAGGCCTCCCACAGGGTCACTGCCTCCTCTTGGGCATCCGCCTGCTCCAGTGTGGGCTCCTCCATGGGCTGCAGGGGGATCTCTGCATCCCTGTGGTCCTGCATGGGCTGCAGGGGCACAGATGCTTCACCATGGTGTCACCATGGGCTGCAGGGGATTCTCAGCTCTGGAGCCTGGAGCACCTCCTGTCCCTCCTTCTGCACTGACCTTGGTGTCTGCAGAGCTGTTTCTGTCACATATTGTCACCCTGCTCTTCTATGAGTGCAATTACACCCGCGCAATAACTTTTTTTTCCTTCTTAGATATGTTAATTTTAAAATATGTTGATGAGGTCTTATTATCTTCTCTGATGGGCTCAGCCTTGGTCCCTGGTGGGTCCATTTTGGGCCCAGCTGGCATTGGCTCTGTTGGACACCGGGGAAGCCTCTGTCAGCTTCTCACAGAAGCCAGCTGTGTAGTTCCCCCACTCTACCAAAACCTGGCCACGCAAAAGCAATACAGCAACATGGACTATAACGGGGTCCAGATCTCTCCCTGGTCCTGAAGGTGCTCAAGCCTGTAGGTAGCTTTGCCCTGTCTTGGATAAGTAGCTAAGTATATAATCATAGTGTGATGGCTGTTTTCTATTGATCTCCAGGGTGAACACATGAAAAGCAGAAGAAAGTGAGATCAGCCTCAGCTGATTCAAACAGGCAAATACTGGGACACCTGAAACTTGATGATTTCACATAGGAAGTATGTGGTAGCTGATCTCAAGCCTTACACATGATAAGACAGAGCCATCTTGCTGTGCTGCAGTGAAGAATGTAACATAAGGAGGGAGAAAAGCCATATTAGTTCAGGCTGAAGATTCTTCTAGCCCAATATGCTCTTCATAATGACCCTTGGCTCCCTAACTGCAATCAAACGGCCAGTCTTTTTCCCAGGACCTCCTTGGCATCTGGAAGCTCATTCTAGTGACCAGGTCTCCCATAACAACAAGACACAGGACAGTTCTGGTAGTTCTAACTGTGCAGGCAGCAGAGATACTTGTGCTGTGCTGAAAGACTCATCTGTGAACAGAGCTGTGGGGCAGACCCCAGTTTAATCACTTCTTGAACTTGTTGTCCACCTGCAGCTTCCAGTTTCTTTTAGTCTGAAATAAGACGAATTCTTTGAAACTCATGGCTTTCTATTATCTCAAGTGACTTTTTAAGAAGCACCATCCAACCTTAGCTCCTGGGCCCACAGAGTTCATTCTCTGACTTGAGCCATGTGAGCCTTCCAGCTGCTCACAGCACATTAGCAAATTCAGCTGTGGGGTTTGCATCTTCTCTTTACATAGAATCATAGAATGGCTTGGGTTGGAAGGAACCTTAAAGACCACCCAGTTCCAACCCCCCTGCCATGGGCAGGGATACCTTACACTAGACCAGGTTGCTCAGAGCCCCATCCAACCTGGCCTTGAATGCTTCTAGGGATGGAGCACCCACAGCTTCTCAGAGCAACTTGTGCCTAACCACTGGCACAGTAAAAATTTCTTCCTGATGTCCAATCTAAACCTACTCTGTTTCAGTTTAAAGCAGCTCACCTTTGCCCTGTCACTACATGCCCTTTTAAAAAGTCTCTCTCCATCTTTCTTGTAGGTTTCTTTCAGATATTGGAAGGCTTTCATGTTCCCTTCATGCACTGGAGGGAGATGCCACCTTTGCCATGTGCCTGGGCAGACCTCAGCTAGGCAGTACCTACCCCGCTCCAACCCCAATTCCCTGGATGCTTTCACAGGGTGGTAAGTATTAAACAGCCCTTTTCAATCATTTAAATTTAAACAACTTTTTAAATTTTTTTTTTTCCTTTTCCTTAGGCTCTTAACTTTGCAGTAGTCTCAGTAACGGAAGGAGAAGATCAGACTTAAAGGGTCTGTTGAAAGGTTGCATTTCGGGGGCAGGTTGTACTGCTGCAACCACATGTGACATGGCAGTGGCTGGAATTAGCAGGAGAGGAGAGGCCCAAGACCTTATTTCTCCAATTAAGCCTGAGCCTCTAATCAGCTCACTGGCTGTGCACTGCCCTCTTTTACCATACACTGGATAAGATTTCTTTCTCAGGACACCTAATTGCCAAAAATAGCTCTCTTTGCTGATTGATGTGAACTACCTGGGTCCACGTGTAAGTTTCTGCCTGTTCCATGTGCTTTTATGCTGCAGAGGACTGCTCTATCAAAGCTCTAGAATGGCTGATTTCTTTATTTGTCTTTAGCCATTTGAATGGAGACCAGTTCTTATCTTTGTAACATTTTCCCCCTTGTTACATTGAGGCAAGGAGAAGACGGAGAACTAAAATGCAGTGAAGAAAGATGAGACTCGTAGTATCATATTCAGGGACTCGTTTGTTTCACCAGGACATGAAGTACTTCTGTATTACACGTGGAACTTGGAGAAAAAAAATTGATACAATACATAATATATCTACCTAAACCAACATTTTACTTTTATACAGTATCTGCCATTTTCTTTTTCTGTTTGGGTTTGTAGAGCCCAAAAACTTTTGACCCAATCCTACTTCCAATGAAGGAAATAGTAAAGAATTCTGTGACTGGAAAATAAATAATAGGAGCCATAGCATGCCTGCAGAGTATGAAACTGTGCTGGACTTCTTATGCTCTTTAGCAGCAGAGCAGGCGTCGCTGCAAGAAAAATAAACATAAAACCAGGGTTAAGCATTCAATGGACAGAAATGCCATTGCATTCATCTGTATTTATTTGTGTTTATTAGTTGGATGTTCTTTACTTTCCTGAATGCATGTGAAAACCCCTACTGTACTTTCCCAATTTTTTATCCACCTCTGCTCTCTGGAATGCTTTGAATTTGCAGCCAGGTCTCTGTTGTGAGTGAGGAGTAAGGTCTGTCCATTATCTTGTGCAGGGAAAAGAGTTGGTGTTTTTTTAATGAATCAAAATATGTGTTCTCTATTTAAAAAACACAATATATCCTCACTCCCTGTAAACAATCTGACCTTCAGGTGGAATGCAGCCAGAGGGGCTATAAATAGCACCCTTAATAAGAGAGGAGACAGAAGCATTGAGAATTCAGCTGGCAGGGCTCACATGGAGAAATAGCAGATGAGCTACCTGTAGATTTTGTGCTCTGAAAAGCTCAGCTGCAATGTCTGTAGGAGCTCAGCTGAATCTGTGCTAGGCAGGTAGGAATATTTTTCTTCTCTAAACAATGACAGGGAACCCTGTGTATTACAAAAGCTCTTTGGCGCTGTGTGGTGCTTCTTCCACCGTTTCATGAGTGTCTTGCACTCCTTAGTGTGTTCCCCATGGCTGCACTCACAGACAGAAAGGCACTACAGCCTGAAGGCAGCAAGTAGAGGGACGAGGAGGCCAAGGTTCCCACCCAGGACCCCACTGGTACTCTGTGCCAAGGCAAGAGCTCCTACCAGCCGTTGCGGGTACCAGACTAGTGACCTACCTATTGTATCATCTTCTTTCATGAAGTGCTTTCAAAACGTTTGCAAGGCAGACCTTCAGGTATCCTGTGGTTTAATATGAAGAGGAATGTCAATTAGTTTGATTTCTCATTGCTATAATTAGATATGGGAAAACTTGGTTACAGTGCACGGTGCGTACTTTTTCTGTGCCCTAGAGCCTAACCATTTTAATGAAGGTCTGAGCATGCGATATTTACTGCTACAATTTATTTGCTCATCAGAGCTCTGCAAATTTGTTCAACAGTCATGAATGATTTCTCCATCTCTGGACAGATGTTTGGTTCCAGCAGGCTTGTGCATCTTTGCAACCATTTCTCCAGAAAAACTCATGTGAAAATATTTTTATTCACACAGGCATTTTGGGAACCAGCATTTTTTCACACAAGTATGTTTGAATGTATGTAAGATAGATGGTGCACATAAATGATGCTGACTGTCATCTGCAATTAAATTTTATTAATTTCTCAAGGAGTATAAATAAATCATAGGAAGATCCTCTCCATAGCCCCTGCCTACATACCTCTCTGAACCTGCTAGGACTGCAGAAGCATAGAAGTCCAGAAGGACAGATAACTCCAATATCAGTTCCTGTTAAAGTTCTCAGACATGCTGTAAAAAACACTGTATGTCCTAGGTTTTATTTTATTTGCCAGCCTCATTTCAGTGGCATGAAATGTGGAAGTCGTGCTTCCCTCCTCAAAACCAGGCCTTTTTCTCTTACAATGCAAACAACATCCTCCACATCAGAATGAAACTGAATAGACAGTCCATCAAAGCTGTGTAAAAGCACCAGCTGCCCGGACACATACCAGGACAGTAAAGCTATTTACCCCAGGAGCCTTTCAGAGGATTCAGGTCAATTCCATTGTATGCGGAGTTGACTCACGTAACTTTGAGACCTCATTGTCCCTTTCCCTCTCTGCTTCCCTCCTTTTGTTTCATGCCATTGTTTCTAGGTAGACATTAAAATGCTCTGGGACAAAGACCATGTCTTCCTGTGAGCTTACGCAGAGTAAAGTACAAAGAAGTCCCAGTCCCGTGTGGGACTGTGCAACCTCACACTGCTTTGAGAAAAGCACACGCATAGACCCAGGCAGCAAAGCATGCACATGTGCAAACACCTCTACTTTAAATGATGGCTACAGTTAACGTGCACACTGATGCATCATACCTGTAACTCACAGGTTCAATATGTCTGGTACTCCCTCTATGACTCTAAGGCTTAAGTTACACAGAAGGAGAACCAGACAAAGCGGTATAGCTTTATATATGGACAACATACAAGTTGCCCAGAGAAGTTGTGTGTGCTGCACCCCTGGAAGTGTCCAAGGCCAGGTTGTATGGGGCTTTGAAAGAGATGATCCCTAGGTTGCCTTCAAACCAAACCATTCTGTGATTCTATGATATGCCATATAACGTTGCAGTCTCTATTAAAGTAACTTTTTGAGCTCCTATTTAGCGTTCTCTTCTTGAGTCTTGCTAGGCTAAAGTATATTCAGCCTCTCTACTATGCTAATGGGTTTCTTCCTGACTGCGTTTTTTATTAATTCTTAGTATAAAAAGTTCTTCTGCATATTTTTATCCACAGAAATTTTTCCAGGCTGCGGTTAAAAGTTATTTCTCAGACCAAGCATGTTTCATTCTCCTCCAACTCTGTAAGACAAAATGACTTCTCACTCTAAAACCAGTTATCTATTCCCTTTCCCACACAACAGGGTTAAATAATTTTCTTTAATTATACTTATAACGTTTACTTCTTTATACTAATTCTGTCCAGTTCTCCTTGGAAGGGTAAGTATCCCTCAATGATCTGGAACATGTGAAAAAGAAAACAGAAAAAATAGAAGAAACATTGAGCCAGTGTTGAGAGCTCTGAAACTTTTAGCACTATAGTGCAATGACTATGTTCTATACTTGTGATTAAAAATAATAACCATATTTATTTCTTGTATAATGATCACATCCTTATCTCTAAAGCACATTTCCCTTTCCTGTTTAAAAAGCAAGAAAGTGAGACCCAATGTACTAATGTAATATAGCCTGGGTTACCCACCAGAGAGGGGAGAGGTGGAAACAGGCTCAAGTCTCCTGCTAATCCTTGAGGTATTGAAAATCATTTGTCACTCTAAGATCTAAGCCTATGCCTTAGGATTTTCCCCTTGAGGATGAATGGTCTGTTTCTGCAGTGCTTCCCCAATAAGTGCTTGGAGAAGGGCAAGTGTGATTTCATACAAGGGGTGTAAAGACTGCAAGAATGAATCCCTTGACCAGAGTGCCAAGTTTCCAAGCAGCAGCTGAAAATGTCTTCAGAATCTTTTCCTTGCCATCATGCCTTCATGAAAGGTAAATATTTTTCTTTCTGATCTGTACACTTAGCACTTTCAAATGTTTTCATCAGCCACAGGGTGCTGTCTTCTTGCTCGAAATAAATGATCCAGTCAAAAGTTATATTTGAGAAATAGTCTATTACTAATAAAGTATATTAAAAAAAAAAGCCAGAAATCTTGTTTAAACTCAGACACTCATTACCAGCAGTATAGCAAATCTTTTTATGCCTGAGAATTTTATTTACTACTTTGTTTATTAAATGAGGCATCGTTTTCAGAAAAGAACTTTCTTTGTGCCTTGAAAGCTGGAAGTATGAATTCCAAATATTGTAGAGTATTTCTGATTTTGGGAGAAGAGGCCTTGCCATTGAATTCACACAGACACTCAAACTTCCAGGGAGAAATAAAAACAAGAAAACATATAAATCAAAAGGAAAGAGAAAATCATAAACCTACACCCAGCAATACTTACTGTGAAACAGTGGCTCGTCTTGCCTATCAGATTGTGCCCTAGTCAGATCCTGTCTGTCTCATTACTTCTCTCCACCTTGAGTTCCTTTTTTTCTTTCATTCCTCGAGGTGTGACTTCTCTTCTAGTGCTTTGGTCCTCTCCCTGACTGTGTCTCCCTCCTCCCAGGCACACTTCTTGCTGAGTGCTGCATACTTCCTACATCTTGTCCAGGCATCTCATTCACAGTCCTCCTGAAAATGCTTTAGGTAGAGCCATATGGGCAGTGTGGAGGTTACCCTAAAGACCTGGCAATACAAACCTGCAGTCGTGGTCCCCCCTGCGCCTCTGAGGCCCACCTCTGAGGGCCAAAATTAGTATAACCAGTATGTTATCTTGTGTGTATGGGTTAGGGGACTGAGGATCCATGGAAGCAGCCTGGCGGATAGCTGGCAAGTCCTTCTGAAGTTTGTTCCTCTTGCTGCCAATCTGAAACCATTTCTTCAGACTGAGCAGGCACTGGGGGACCAGCGGGGCTCACCCATCAGCCTGGCAGCTGTGCAGCACCAGCAGCACGGGGTGCACCCACACTGTTGGGCTGTCGGCATGCAAAAGACTTTCTGTTCTAGCAATACTGGCAACATCTCTTCACCTGAGCAAGAGAGTACTTTTGTTGGGGCTGCCTAAACTAGTTCAGAGTGGAAGAAACTCCACTGACAGGAGACTCTTTTTCTGGAGTAAATGCATAGCCACTAAGGATTTTGTTGGCAATTTTCTTCACACTCACAGCCAACACTACCATGATGCACCAGCCTGCTGTGGAATGGCAATTTGTTCAAACCATAAGGCCAAAGAACCCTGATTCCAAGGGAAAGAGCCAAGTGCCCTGTTCCCTTCTTGTTAAGAAAGAAATAAGTTCTCTACCTGTGTAAACTTTACTGGTATTGTGGTTGTAGTCCACCACCTTGGCTGAAAATGTGTTGCTTAGCTCTTGCTGATTTAAATTGTTTATTTAAACATGATTTTACCTGGTGGAATCTGAGGAGTTAAAAGTGCAGTGCAAGAAAGCAGGTGGAATCAAATAAAGAATTGATAAATGATGCAACCTGGACATTTGTAAGAATTACTGTACTGGGTTTTTTTCTTTAAAGCAGTTGCAAAGTGTTTGGGGAACTTTGCAGGTTTGGATACTGATGAATATTTATTTTAAATTGTAGCTTGCTAAATTTTATGTAAATCTGGATAAAATATAATGAAAAACATACATCTTAGTATCATGCCATAATCCACTATAATTGCAAATAAGCGCTTTGTACTTTAAAATGAAGTTCTCTAAGTAAAATCATTACTATTACATATCAAATATTATGAGTAAAATCTATAAGTAAAATTGTTACGATAACATATTATGTTGTTGAGGTTTTTTTTACTAAGAACTATTGAGTGACATCTATATTATTCTTCATTTACTCCAGAATATTGTTGGTAATATTAAGGAGTAATTTTTGGTTATCATAATAATGGATGACTATTTCATTCTGGTGGAAAAAAATGAAAAGAGATAAAGGGTTTTCTGTTTCTCTTTTCATTTGTTTGTTTTGTGTGGAGAGGAACAGTTTAATATGTTGTATTCTGAGCCAAAAATCGTTGTAAAATGACATTGGCACCAATATCTGAAAAATGTCAGAGAAAAACATAGCTTAGGAAAAGAAAGAATAAATATTTTTCAAGAGGAAAGATAGTGGGGTTTTATGTTTTAAAAATGTACTCTCTGTGGTAGACCTCAATGGCTGTGAGCTCAGTTCTCCCATGGGATCAGCTTTCTGACTAGTGCACTTAAATTTAAGAATATAAGTAATATTGTAAGCTCTATTCCACTGCGCAGCTTTAAAAACTTTTGGAAATTTCCCTACGTGAGATGCCAGAGAGAGCATCTCACAGACGTGGGATTCTGTAACCAGCTCTGGAATAAAGGGAGAGGCTGTCTGCACACAATCACCCCCATTTCTGTGTCAGTCTCCTGATTGCTGTGACTCAGCTCTCATTAGCTAAGTATGTCATCAGAGGACATCATCACAGCTGAAATGTCTTCAGGACCCGGACTCTACTACGTCTGGCTTACATTTTCATAGCTAAAAGGTAGATCAAAACTGTTTAGAAATGCCATTTGAACACTCAAGACAACCAGGTCTCCTGGGTTTGGGACTTGTGATTCTGTCACTGGAGTTCCCCTTCCTTCTTAACATGTTGGGTTTGAGCAGTGCCTCAGGGAGACCAGGATGACTCCAAGGTGACATTAGACAAAATCGTAGAGTGCCTTGGCCAGAAAGATGGTAACTCTGGTATTCACACTTGTCCCAGCCTAAACTTATCTTCAAATCACTCAGATTTTCATACCAAGGGATGATGGTCTCCGTTTGCAAACAAAACAGCAGGTAATAGAGGTGCACCTTTCATCCATAGGCATTTGCATAATTAAAACCCCACCTGTGTAATTTACCTCTCAAGTAAAAAAATATATGTTTTAATTGCAAAACTGGCATCTTGTTTAGGAATCTAGGACAGTGTTTAGGCCCACCTAAGGCTGACCTGTTTTTACATCCTGCCTTTTCAAAGGGAGAATGTATCTGCCGCTCCTTGTAACAGTGGCTGAGCCCTCAGAGCATTCATTGCACAACGCAGTGACAATCTGTCTACCCACTGTGTGCTGGGTGCCTCTGTGAGCTTGAGTTCACTGGTAAATCACACCTAGACAATGAACAATGCTAAAACCCCCTGAAAAGATAAAAAGCTGGTAAGGCGAGAAGGGGATGCACATGCAGCACAAGGGTTCTGAGCAGGGCGTACCATGCCAAAAGGAGATATGCTGCAAACACCAGGAGTCAGGACAGAGAGACCTTAATGGTGTGGCCAGTTAGTGTGTGCTAGTGCCAAGGTGACACAGGGCTGTGTTGTCAGCCACAAAGTTGTGGCTGACCTCATGCAGTCTTGCCTGGAGGGGCAGGTTGGACTCAAGCCCTCCAGTGTCCCCTCTAACTACCACCTACACAATTCTTATTTAAAGTCCTCATACAGCCGTAGAGTCATTTGCTTTCCTGCTACACCTCTAAAGTTGTAAACCCAGGCTATTCACTTATTTGACCCACTCCTGGTGTTCTCTAGAGGGTAAGAGGAATCCTCTCAAAGAACTTATTATTCTCTACAAATTATGTAGGGAATCTAGGGAGAACAGATCACAGAATCACAGAATATTCTGAGTTGTAGGGACCCACAGAAAAACAGTGGTTGTCTGCACTGCACTTGCGTGAGTTAAGTGAGGTGAACACTACCCTGCTCTTTCAGCTGAGATAAATACCACAGCATTCTTCTGGACCCTGTGTTGAAATAGCATTTATAGATATATACACGTTAGATATAGTGAACCAGTGTCATGAGGATAACACAGTACTCGAACTCATCAAGGATGTACATTATCCTGCAGTTGGTGAGTGGAAGTTAGAATGGATGGAATGGAATGGAATGGAATGGAATGGAATAGCCTAGAATAGAATGTAATAGAATAGAATAGAATAGAATAGAATAGAATAGAATAGAATAGAATAGAATTGAATTGAATAGAATAGATTGTTTCAGTTGGAAGGGACCTACAACAACCATCACGCCCAAACCTACAATGCAGTGGCAGGGAAATCAAGGACCTTTTTATTGTTATTTAACCAGTGGGAAGTAATGAGAACAAAATAGAGTTGTCATTAGGGAAGAAGAGGAATATATAAAATCACTGCTGAGTGAATAGATAAGTGCACATTCTGTGTGAAAATAAAATTTTCCAATAAGACATTGAACTGTGGAAACAGGAGAGACTTATGAACTTTTGAGAAAGTTTAGTTTTCGAGAACTTGGGTATTTTGGGAAACAGGGCAGCGTTTGTGAATAAGCTTTTCTACCTAAAACTGATGTTTGAACATCTAGTTTTGACTGTTATCTTGAACATTTGTCCTCCTAATTGTGACAAATATGAAAGCAATCTTGTTAGTCAAACATAAAACAAATCAAAGTGGCCAAAGCATCAATGCAGAGGGAAAGGCCTTCTGATTTGGTGTCATAATTCTGTAATGATCATGACTGACATCTCTGTTTTCAAAAGGCACTTAACAACAACAGAAATAACTTTTTCCAGTGGCATGAAAGAATTATAATAGAAATATCTTGATGTTAAAGGTATTGAAATCACTAACTGAGATTTCAGAGGGATATAACAAAGTATAACACCATCTTGTTGGAAATGGCACTTGAGGTAGTTGCCAGAGAGCAAGAATTACAAACAACAGCAACAAAGTATTTAATGAATCAGGAAAATGACTGACCCTTTCTCTTCCTCTCTCCTGAGGAGTGATCCCAAACGCCAAACCAGAAGGAGCAAAGAATCTGAAATATCTTGGATAAAATGTAATTCTGACTTCCTTCCATCCTGTGTGGTACTTAAATAGAAGATCCAGATCCGTATCTTAAACCCTTACTGAGGAAGGAAGAACTGTGTTAGAACTGTGCATTCAGAGTGTAGCTGTGGATATGACTAGGGAATTAGGCATTTCCTAAATTTCCCAAACATTTTAACTGAGTTCATCTTCACCAGGTCAGCTGGCTCTGGCAGTAGGTTGAAGAATACATCAGCTGTGTGAGTGAAATATTAAGCCACGGTTTCATTTAGGCCACACGATTGCTGAGGCACAGCCAGGGCACAGTGCACCTTTGCACAACTTGGAGTTGACACCCTGACAGGTGATGCTAAAAAGGCAATATGTTGGAAAAAAGTTGAAGGGACTTTAGGACTTTATGGATTCCAAAGGACTATGGGCTGGGAGAGAACCCAGCATCCACGGTCTTGAAGGGTGATACCAGAGACTGGGAGATGAGTTTGCTGTTGTGCTGGGGACTTCATCTGTTAGTCTTGAGCTTCATTTGGAATGGAAAAAACTTGACTTGGGGGGACTGCACACTTTTATGATTTGAGGGATACTTGTACTTAAGGAGAAAAATCAGATAGGAAGCTTTGTTATAAACTGCTTAATAAATATTTTGTGGGTCTTGTAATTTTTTTTCCCACAAAGAGATAGGTTTTTTGCCCAGTTTGTGAATTCTTAAACTGATAGCTTTGGGAGGAAATACATCTGATTCAGTAATGGAACGAGTAATTCGTGTTCAAGGTGTGGAAGTTCAGAGGATAAAATGTCACAACTAGAACAACCTAATAGCCTGAGATTTCTTAGAATTTCCTCATCTGAAAAGGAGCCAGATCTCCTTTGGCTGAGCTTACAGATGAGGACAAATTCACAGAAACCCAGTAGGAGCAGGATTGAGAAACTTTTTACAGACCTGTTTAGATTACATGGCCTGCCAGGAAAGGAACAATTGAGATTTTAAGAAATCATGTAACACCCACATGTTATCCAGAAGTTAAATACTCCAGGACGAGAAGGTAGTTAAATCCTCTGTAGAAAGTTATATGACATGGAGAGAGATTGTTTACAAGAGCATGTCGTGACAGGACCAGGGGGAGTGGATTCAAACTGAAAGAAAGTTTAGATTAGATACTAGGAAGAAATTCTTTATTGTGAGGACGGTGAGACACTGGGACAGGTTGCTCAAAGAAGTTGTGGATGACCTGGAAGTGGTCAAGGCCAGGTTGGATGGAGCTCTGAGCAACCTGGTCTGGTGGAAGGTGTCCCTGTCCATAACAGGGGGGTTTAACTGGATGACCTCTAAGGTTCCTCCCAACTGAAGCCATTCTATAATCCTATGATTTTTGTTAATATTATATCACATAGAGTTTTTGTGAGCTTATTCTCAGTCCTTAATACTAGCAGCAGAAATGAAGGAAAACAACAGTTTTCAATGCAGCACTGAAGTACTAGGCACCAAATACGATAAATCTGCAGCCACAAATAGGTTGTGGACATGTAGGTTTGACTCTGGGATTTTGCTCTAAGTCTTATAGCATAACTTCTAAGAAAGGTGTTATTTAACAATGATGAACCAAAAATATTAAACCCTGAGTACATGGTAATGAATCTGAAAAGCTACTATATTACTTGTGAGTAACTTTAATGGTTTGTTTTAGCCAACAGATCTATCTCTTGGTGGCCTTCCTAGTGTGGGTTTTCCAGGACACAATGTCATTTTGCCTTTAACCACAACATTTCTACAATGCTTTGGAAGAAAAATGTCTAAACCTCCCAAAGTCTGGTTTGCTATTAATTTTCTTGGTTGTTCTATTGCAATTCCTTATTGCAAAATCAAGATATTTTGCAAAGATTATTGGCTAGGAATGTACCACAAATCCATAGAGACAGACATAAAAGTAGGATAGCCAAAACCACCGAAAAAGATTTAAGAGCTACATCTTAGGTATGTTAGACAACTACCCTGGGAATTATGCTGGTGACTCTTGACAATCTGGTAAATAAAATTTTTATATAGTAATTTTTTTTGCAGAAAGAACATATTCTTAAAGAACTTGGCAAATTATCTTAAAGAAAACATTTTTGGCTATGTTTGATAGTATTTGCTGAAAGGACTCCAGATTTTTGAATTACCTCTGTATCTCTTATGTGATCCGTATTTTCTCTCAAATGAAAACCTAGCCCAATTATGCAAATCTACACACAGAGATGCAAACTGTTCAAGGTTGTCTTCATAAACTTTTGAACCCTTCTGGCATTCTAAAAAGGAACACAATCACAAAAGAATTTTTAAGAATAATTGGAATCATTTATCAGAATAGGAGAGCAAGTACTAGCAAACAATAAGCTGTCATTGGTGTTTTCCAAAGATCCAAACCTAGTTCACAATTCCACATCGAAAGTATTTGTGAGACTTCCAATACGATACCCAAGGACTGTGATTAATGTCATGTGCCTGTTTATTTTTCCCCTGAGAACCTGAAAGAGTAAAAAAAAGATCACAACTAAACAAAAGCATATCAATAACAGGAAACTGTTGGTGAGAAATACCCTGATCTTCCTGTAAATTCACGTCACCACATTCCCCAGGGACAAAGGTGCGTGAACAGCATGGTAAATAATTATGATTTAATATGAGGCCTTGCTATGCTGTTTACAGTTTAACAACAAAAAGGAATTGTTTCTCAAGGCGCAAAATAAGCAAATAATAGAAACACATATCAATATAATCAGGAAATGATGATGTTATGTCTGGGTCAGCTGCTGAAAACAGATTGCAATCTATCAAAGTATCAACCTGATATCCCTGTGCAGCTCAGAGAAACATCAGTGATGGGAGAGAGTCTTTCCCTGGTTTGCATGCCAGTTATCTCATTTTGATTGTTTTATGAGAGTGCTAGGATCTTGCAGAGGACTGTCTACTGCTATTTTTGCTTTCTGATGTTTAGGGAATTTGACACTTGTATTTGCTGAAAGCATCTAAAAGGATTTCTTGCATTTTTCATAACAAAAAATGAAAATAAAACAGGAGAAGGATAGAATGGAAGGAAGAGTAATAGCTGGTCTCTTTCAAGAACACTATTTTGTTGAATCTAGCCAGCAAATCAGGAATAATGAGAAAAAAATATCACTGGAGAAACAAAGTAGTGCCTTTCATCAGACACCACCGAAGATTCTTAGGTCCTTATTAAAAATATATTTTAGTGACAAATTAAAAAAGCAAAACATGGAATGTCAGTTTTCAGTATTTTTCTCCTTCAGAAGTACTTTTTTAGGACTGCCAGGCCAAAATCAGCTGTGTAACAGTCAAAGAGAACAATTTACCTTTGATCAGAGGACCAACATTGACAGTAGAGGCCTAAAGCATTTAAATACGCATTCAGCTCTTAGATACAGAAGAAATAATTTCAGACCCTGCTGGTCAGATTTTAAAGTTAAACAGGGTCAGATCAGGTCAAAGCTTGAACTGGAAAACATTAAGAATTTTCTTAATGTTGCCTGAAATAGCACTGATGACTGGGGAGACTTTCCTCTATCGCTCAGGGCTGAAATAAAGCATTGACACTAGAAGTCTGTCAGGTACCAGCTTCTAGGTTTGCATACATTCCTTAAAGCTTCCAAGAACATACTAATATTTGAGGAATGCTGGGTGGTTTTTTTGCCTTTACCCATACTACTTTCCTTAAAAGTATGCTGGAGCTTATAATCTGTGTGTCAGCTCCTGCTGAAGGAATCAGTGTGTGCACGCCTGCTATGAAGAGGAAGCCTAGGAAATAAGCAGCAAGCTTTGCATAGCTGCTTTAATTCTCCTGGAATTAAAGCATATGCTCTATCATACCCACTGCAAACTGAGGCTACAGTTAATTTCGTCTGGCTCTGCCTGCCTGCCTTCCCAAGCAGAAAATTTCTTCACTGTTGTCAGGATAATGCCAGTCATCTTAACAGATGCTTGCGCTTTTATCTGTACTCTGCATCACATTCCTTGAAGAGAAGGCTGCCAGAAACAAATAGGCTTTCTGAGAGTACATAAGGGAACAATGGACAATAGGAGCTGTTCTACACTGCTGGGTGTAAACAAGAACAACCCAGTTCACATGAAATGAAAACCACTGTTTATCAAAATGTATGTCAGTGGTTGGCAGGTGGCAGATGATATTTGGGATCTGAGAAAGCATTAGAGCAGGCTGCAGGCATAGAGTTTGCTAAAAAATGGCACTTCTGGTGTTGGATGGAGATAGCAGTACTGGTCAGGTTGGTTCTGTAAATAGTTTCAGAGTAATAAAAAGGAGACCATTTATTTATTTCTAGAAAATTCAAGACATGTAATTCTAAAGTTTCCAAATAAACTACTTCAAATGTTCTTTTGAAACGACACTTCAGGACTATCAACTGGCATTCTAGTTCCCCAAACACCAGATTAGGAAAAGGATATCACTTTAAAAGACATTAAGCTAGTTGGCAGATACAGTGTCTTTTCCCTATAAGTCAGACAGGATGCTTAGAAAGTATGTAAAGAACAAGAGAAAACATCTCTGTCCTCTCCAAGCTTTTATCTCCTCTCTCCCCAGCTGCCTTCCTGTATACTTTCAGATCCCAGCCTCTGGTTCTGTTGGATGACATGGCTGGATAAGAAGAGAAAGAGAGGAAGGGAAACGTTTGCCAGAGTTGGATGGGAAGGGGAGGTGGTGTCAGCAATAGAGCTGCTATTTTTGGCTGACAACTTCTTAAAGATATTCTTTCAATTGATTACTAGGATTAAAAACCAAGGTTAAAAGACATGCTAAAATGAAGCTCTGCTAAATGCAAGTAGAAAAGTTGTAAGGATGCTTCTTTTCCTTGCTGTCCCTTGACAAAGAAGAAATCAGTTCTGTTGTGATAAAATGGGCAAACTCATTTGCACATGCCTATATGCAAGCAAGTTCTGTTTCACTGTGCTTGTTTCCAACACTGCTGAAAAAGAAATAAATGTTATGTTAATGGAGCTAATAAAATATTTAATTTCACCACATTTTCAGCACTTTTCTTCCCCAAAGCACATCTGAAATATTCCGCATGAATTAGCTCCTAATCGAAAGAGAAAGTAATTCTCACCATTCTACAAGAACATAACTAAGACTCAGATACTTCTGAGTTAACTGCTTGTTTGACCATTCTCAGTGCATCCAGAAAACTGATAACAAAGAAAGATGCCATAACTTTAATCCAAGCATTATTCTCCATTGTTGCAAGAACAGTGTGACCGCCTTGCATGCTTCCTAAGAATTTCTCAAAACACATAGTGAATTTTACCTAGGTACTAAAACAGCTCTGAGAATTAGACAGAGGCTGCATGTATTTTCCAATTTACATTTGAAGACTACAAGATAAGAACAGGCAATGTGTCATCAGAAACATCAGGAATCAATCACATTCACACTGGAAAAAGATTTAAGATTTTGATCTCTTGACAAGAGTGGGTAATATTTCCAAATATAACAAAATATTTGCAGACAAATAAACATACCAACTTACTGTGTCTCCATTTCAGCAAATGAAGTTCGTAAAAGCTACTTATAAAATGTCGCATCTGAATTTTTGTATATTTTTCATATTACTTTTGCTGCGGCTTATAACCTTAATAAGACAGAGAGAAAGAGAGGAACTAGAAACAGAAAAATAATTAAACTCCAGCATGCTATGTTACTCAGCTCACTGGAATATACCTTTTTCACCATGGTTACAAACAGCAACATGAACTCAAATGCTCAGATGGTATAAATCATCACTGCTACAATCACTGAAGCAGAACTGAGGCAATTTCTATCTCAGCTGGACTTGGGATCTGGTTAGTCTGTTGTAAGTTTTCACAAGTTCTCTGTGGAAAAGCAAATTACTGTAATGTTCAAATTCCAGTGATTAATTAATGGCCATCTATTCCTAAGTCTCAGTGGTGTCCAAGGCATCTCCTTTCACAATTCAGAAGTTTTCTCTACCTGATACTGCTGTGGTGTCTGTCAAATCGATGCTGGCACGTGCCTCTCCTCACTAGCCAGCATAGGCAAGATTCTACAGTTACTCTATGATTTCACAAATAGAAATAACTAGTGACTTTGTGGTTTCTTTGGCAACATTGACGTTTAATTGCAAGTCTTTCCACTGAAAATGAACATAATGAAGGAAGTGTTAAACATTTAGTTTGATCATCCAAAACAGCAGCAACTGGGGAGTATTACGTTTTGAGACAGGGACAAGATGTTAAGCTCATTGGTTAAGATGTGTACAACTCCTAACTCCATTTTCTAGGCAGGTGAATAAGATGCCAGCTTTTTGAAGACAACCGGCCATGAAGCAGTTTGTCTTGGAACTGGAAGGAGGTGCGGAATGCTCAACACTTTCGGGTAGGAGGACTGGAAGCACAAAGGAAATTCTTCTTTCCGCTGGAGGATGGAGAGCTCAGCCATGCACTCCCTGCATTGTGATTGTGTCAAAGGAGGAGAATAGCAGAAGTAAATTTCTCCCTTCGTTATTACTTCCCTTTTGATGGCTGCTACACCGATGGGAGAATATCCTATAAAGAAGATTAAATATCAGGGAAAGTAGTGCTCTCAATGGGTCTATTTCTGAAGTCATTCAAAGAATGCTGAGCAGCTGCGAAATACAGTTCCTAGGCTACCCAAACCAGAAAAGCTCCTGTTTGACTGTCAGACATGAGATTAAAGCTACCTCTTCAAGCAAACCCAAATGTAAAGGACATTTTTACAATGGATGGATTTTGATTGTCAGAGCATTGGATTTAAGGGAAAAATAGTGCAACATAACATGACTCAAAAGTCAGTTATTAAATGACTAATCCTGTTTTTCCATATGAAAAAATGCATTCACACAAAGAAAGGCAACTGACTGCTTTCTTTCAAAACTCTACGTTCTTTAATAACTACAACAACAACAAAAAAATATATATCTTGACCTATCAAGCATTACACTTTACGAGCATCAGTGTTACAGGCCTGAAAACAGAGTCAGGAGTGGGATGGATAAAATTACAGAGACATGTAAAACACACACAGTTAGGTGGGTCTGACACTGCTCTCACTGTCAGCAGTTTTCAAACACCGGAGTTCAACTGGATTCAGTGGTGCCACATCAGTAGGACTGAGGATGGAGTAGGAGTCTCTGCAGGCAGGTTGCTCCTCAGAAAACAACAGTGTAAGTGCTTAGGCCTGAGATCTTGTTGCAAGAATTGTATTAGATTTGACTCTGCCACTCTTAACGAGAAAATTGGGACAATACTGGGAAAACAAAGCTTTTTGTAGTTTTAGAGTGTTTTGGTCAATGTCGGCCTCAAAGGGTTCTCGATAACTGCACGAGATCAACACAGGCAGAAGATGCAAAATGGCACGGGTCAGTGTGCTGTGAATACAGAGTACAATGGAAATGTATGTCTGTTTTTGCTAATATGTTGGGTGAAAAGAGAAAGCAAGCCAAAATAAACCAGACATGCTGTGTTTAGAAGCTAAAGTGTTTGTAGAAGAAGCATGGCCAGAATATGTAACCATAAAAGTATTGTTCTGTGCAAAGAATACAAATGGGGAGCATTGGAAAATCACACTTCATCGTGAGCATAAAAAGGAAGGGAGAGAATCTCTCCTTTTTTAAAGGAGAACAGGACTGCAATCAGAAGCTTGGGGGTCTGCCCATGAAGTAATTATAAGGTCTCTGGATTATCCCAGCTTTAGGGAAAACACTGACAGACTGTAAAAATAAATGGTCAGTGAAACCTCTTCTGTAATTCATTAGGATTCTCTTCTTTCTAGTATCTCTATCCCAGTCACACACCTACCACCTGCAGAGCAAACAGCAAGGGAGACACTCTTTCCCTTCTCTTTACTTTGTACATTTTTTTCCTTTTCTGCCAACATTCCTTCCTCTCTCTTCTTTATCCACCTCCCACAACCCTTTCTAGGTCTCCCAGATAGAAGTTGGACTGACCACCAGAATCCAGGCTACCTCTGTTTTGAAGCAACTCATCTCCGTTTCCTTTTGACTCCAGTGATGTTGCAGTGAAGAATTTCTACTTTGAAACTCCCTGGGGAGCAGACATACCTTTAAAGAAGCCTGGGGCAGCCTTGATGTAATTTGGAAAGTAATACAGGCATTCCACATATCTGGCCCTATTTTTGCTCTCAGAGCTAACTCAGACACACTCATACGATGCCAGGGTTCAGTGAAGGTGGGTCTCCAAGCCCAGCCACTACTTTCAACCACCGTATCACTAGACCTGTCTTCAACAAGAGCACAAGTTTTGCTAGTGCTGATAGTACCCCAGGGGCAGTGGGACAGCACAGAGCTAGCCTGCCCAGATGAGATCTGCCATTTTTAAACTGCTGAAGAGAAAAGTAATTCCTGTTCCAGCCTGAAGCACCAGGTGAAGAACAACAGCACTACACAGACCTGAGATGACCAGTAAAGCTTCTCTGGAAAGAGAAACTAGCTCTCACAACACTTCCTTAAAATTTTGCACTGAAAGAGGTTGCAGTCGAACCCTGCTGTCACCTGTGGTTCCTTAGGGCCTAAATGCATATTTCTTGTTCTACAAGCAGTCTTTGATGAACGCAAGCCATCAAGATCTTTAGAGGATTGTTGCATCTGTGTCATTTGTACTGAGTTCTCCTACCTAAATAACAGTAAGAAAACAGACTTTCATCAATGATCAGTCTAAAAAAGGGATACAGGATTAGCCCATGGTCTGACAGCTGGAAAAAACCCACAGGGTAACTGGGTTATTGATATTGGAGCCCCTGTCTGAAGGAGTGTCTGGGTAGATGTGCAGTGAAATGTGGGACTATGTGCAGCGCCAGTGGGTGGGCAATGATCAGTTTTATGGACCTATTATACCCCAGGTAGGGAAGGGGGCAGAAGTCCAGTGCCTCCCATATAGTAGCCTATAGGCATCTGACCTGGAATACTGAATATACTTGATAAATGGAGTAGGTACCACAGACACCATTTACAGCTGGGGAAGTCTGTAGCTCATGCTGGTTTCAGAGTACATTCTTCTCTCTCCCAGCTGCCACAGGGCCATCCAACCTCCTGAAACATTCCTTGGTAGTATCAGCACAGAGTGAACTGGCTCCAGTTCAGTCGGTCTGGACAATGGAGTGGGATATCGGACTGCTTCCAAAATGTAATCTCAGAGCTGAAATACCACACACCAGAACGAAGTGTTCACACCAGGTTTGTTATGGCACTGAGAGATCAGTCAGAGAGGATGAGTCAAACACACTCAAAGTGCTAAGACTTTGCTTTTCAAATCCACATGGTCTTTCCTAAGGAATGACTGGATTAAAAATTAAAATGATCTTTCTTTTCTTTGTATAAGAAACTGTCCTGCCTGGGAGACACTAGGAAACCTGGCTGGATGACAAGTTAGTCACAGAATAACAAAAACTGAAGATACGTAAAAACGTGTTCCTGCTGCCTGCATTAGGCATTAGGCATTAGGAATCTACTTTTACTGGTGACCAAGTCACCTCGAGACCTGCCATGTCTCCGTGTCTCTATGTGTACTAAATTAAAAATTTTTTATTAAATCCCAGCCATTTGAAGCTCAATGCAAATGTTTTTGATAGTGCTAGCAGGCCTTTAGGTCAGTAATATTGTTTGTCTTTCCATCCAAGGCCATACACCACTGAATTTGTGTCATCGCTTCGTCGAGGACACTAGCTTTGATGGTCTTTTCGATATTCTCTTCACTCAAAATCCCTCCTGTACTTTCTCAGATACTCTTATCTGATGCAATGCTCATAAGCACCAGAGCACCAAGCCAAAAGCCCAGCCTTAAAATCCTATTCTTCCAAACTCTGTGGCAAAACTTACACAATATGTAAAATATTAACCCTATTAACCATTACAGAAACATTATAACAAAGTATTCAACACCTACAGGCTGCCTTTGCAGCCCAGGTCAGCACATCACATCTAGGTCCACCATTTCACTCTTTTCTCATTTATCAGACCTTCTTCCTAACCTGTTGGGCTGTGACTGTTTTTAAACTGTCCACGCAGGGAGAAGCACAGCACTTCTGTTACCCCAGAGAAATAAATGACAATGATGGAGCAAAAGAGAACTGGCAGAGAGTTCTCAAGAAAAGTTGCAAAGAGGCAACTTGTTTAGATATGAGAAAAACAAAAGTACACAACTTCTAAAAAGTGCATTAAATTAATAACGTTCAAATTATAGGGGTTAATGAGCCACAATAGTGAATCTAATACACTGTGTACACAGGCTCCAGGTTGGGATAAGTGTGGTTACCCTGCTGTGACACAAGGCCAATGCCAATCCCAGCTGTGCTCCACACATGTGGCATGGGGAGCATAGGAGTTAACCCAGTGTTTCCATTGGTATGATCCATCACTGAGAGGTTGCTATCAGACAACAAAACCAGACAAGTCCTGGAGCCTCTGGAGAGCAGCATGGTGACAACCATCTCCTGTGCCGTATATTGTAGTTGTCCCCTCCTTTGCCAGATTTGAGGTGAATGGGTCTCTCCTGGATTTGACAATCTGGTCCATGGTCTAAGGCAGACAAAGGCCATCTGAAGCAATGAGAGGAAAGTGTGAGACAAAGCCTTTCTGTGGCCAAGTCTCAGTGGCTGTGTATTATTCTGTTCACCTCTGTTTCTTAAAGGTGGTTTCAAACCAGCAAAAGAGGATGAGAAGGCTGAAAATAACAGTGAGGGTATTGAGAACTTAATTTGCAACAGGAGGCTAGATAGACAAGCGAGGCTTGTTCAGCCAGGGCTGATGGGAAAAAGAGTGCCAGCTACAAATACACTGAGGAAAATGCTCAGCATCAAGAGTTTGCTAAGTATTCAGATGAAAAAGTAATATTGGCACAAGTGAGATATCAGCTGCCCAGAAAGAACTTCAGCAGAAAACCAATAGTTTCCAATCATGTTCAGGGGCAGTTTTGCAAAAAGGGAATTAGGTGCAGTCCAAGCCATCTGAATGCTTTTAAGATAGAGTTCAATAAATGAATAACAGTTATTATTATATGAGGTAATGTTTGCAGTAGCTGGAAGCTGTAATTTAATGATACAGGTGGCTCCTTCCATCATATGTTATTATGCACCCACAGCCAACATTGNAAAAAAAAAAAAAAAAGCTTTACTCCTAATGAGAGTAAGAGCAAAACAGTCAAAATCGTGAAGGCTGTGGAAATAGCTAGCATGAGCCAGAGGTAGTTTAGCCGGTGCAGCAGAATCTCGGTAAGATTGATGCAAGACAGGAATCCCATCCAGATATCACCAGAGGGTATTGATTTAGACAAAGAGACAGCTTTCTGCATAGCAATGGTATGAACTTACTACAGCTGCAATTTGGTAAGTAATACAAAAAGCAAAGTCATACAACATACATTTGCAAATGCACCTTTTAATATAGGCAGCAGGAATGAGAGCCATGTGAATATCAGAGCAGGAGGGCTAACTCACTTCTAGTGATGTTAAAGACAGCTTATGAAAAAGTACAAGATCCTCCACCAGAACAATAACAGTGACACTGAGGACAGTTCTTACTGATCCAGGATTAATTACTTTCATTAGAAGAATCCAAACCATTTTCAGAGGCAATTGAGAAAAACAGATTTGTGTGGAGGAATATAAGTAGTTTTCCTAAAAAAACCGGTCTAACCAAAAGGGACTGAGTTAGAAACAACACTTATGAAGGTTGTGATCAGCAGAGGTGGCATAAAAAACTGCTAAAGCCAAAAAGTATTAGTGAAACTGCACAAATCAGTGCAGCAAAAAAGTCCCCAAACTCAAAACTGTATGAAAGTGGGTTTTTTTTCTATTTAACTACTTTTATTAAGCATTCTGACATACTGCCTGTAAATGATCTGCTTTACTCTCTGATCCCTGTACAGTCTCTAACTCAGCCATTTTATGGAATGAGATTATATTTTTCACTAAAACCTAAGAACTTAAATTCTTCAAATATCTTGAGAAAGACCATACACAACTGCCCTGGAAGTGACTTATCTCTTTGAGTGTACTGAAGC
Organism: Edolisoma coerulescens; assembly: GCA_013397115.1. Classification (NCBI taxonomy): domain Eukaryota; kingdom Metazoa; phylum Chordata; class Aves; order Passeriformes; family Campephagidae; genus Edolisoma; species Edolisoma coerulescens. The sequence continues at coordinate 158,958 of VWZW01000017.1, read as the reverse complement.
CAGGGGTGTGAAAGCATTTTCTTTAGCAGCATCCCTTTGAGTTCCTCTGCCTCCTTTGACCTGTACGAAAGCTGAATTCTAGTCTCCTCCCTGTGCAAAGATAACTTGCATAGTTTTGCTGTAGTTGTGTTTCTGTTTTTTCTTTGCTGGACTTTTGGCTGACTAACAGTTGCTTTGCTTTGGCAGATAGGAGTGAAGATCTGTTTCAAGACTCCCAGTTCTGAAAGATTATCTCTGAGGAAACTTCTGGAGTTGGATGTTTTAAATAGGTACTCAAGAAAGAAATGACCTGAGACTTTTGTACAGATTTTCAGAAGAGAGGACACTAAACTGCAACACTTAACACGGAACCTGGGGCAAAGGAAGATTCCTTTTGAGGCCAGTGTGAAAATTCAGACTCTTTCATATATGTAAATCAGTAAACAGCCGGGGTAAAGAACCACATTTCCACATAGTGAAGCAGAACAAGCAAGCAAAAATACAAGCTAAGGCTTCTGCATTGTTTGCTGCACTTCCCTAATCTGCTTTAAAAATAATAGATTGATTTCAATAATACTTAATATGCAAGCTAATATACTAGTTACTATATTCTTTAAATTAAGGAATTGTGTTGCTAGAAAATAATGACAGTTAGATCTGTGACTAGGAGAGATCACAGGGTGAGTGTCCTATGTTTGCTAGCACTTACCCTACAGGGGATAAGGCAGACTCTACGCCACGGCAGCACCATAATATATACTCATGCTTCATTGTGGCATGTCTTTTCCAACTCTATTGCTTTAGCAGAAAGAGCAGCCTTTACTAGTGCAATTGAGCACTCATGACAATTCAGGAATGAATATGAGGACAGCAAATGAGGACAGCTTCTCCATTGCACAGCCTGAAGACGTGCAGAGCTGCAAACTGATGTAATTGAGCCTTACCACCCACAGAGGAAAAACAGAGGACAAGCAAACCTTTACCCCATGAATAGCTTAAGGGAGCAAAGTCAGCTGTATGGCCTGCTTATATGGCTGTGATTTTTCTCTTGCCCTGGTAACATTACTACACTGGGGATCTCCATTTGGCTGGCCAAAGAGCTTGATCTTAAAGGCACACAACTGCCATGCAGGTGAAGGGCATCACTACCCACCAGGGTCATTCCACCAGTTTCTTCACTGGGTTCTCCACACCTCTTTCCCCCCAGTAACAGCTGCAGCCTCCTGCACTGACTCCTGCATTGTTTCTTAGACTATGCCATTATAGATGAAAAAGAGGATTTTAGATTCCTCGATGACCTGTTCCTGAGCGCAATCTCAGAGCTCCCCAATATTGCTCACTCAACATCAGGAGAGGAGCAAGAGGTGAGCACTGATTCTGTGAGACCCTGGGAAAGGACAGGAATATGGTGAATACCTGAAGCAGGCTAAGAGGTATTGGTTCAAGGCATGGGGAGGAAAGGAAGCATTTTGATCCCTAGTGAACGCCTGTGTCTTCCTCCTGCTTTATTCAGCGCATAGAGCTTTGCCTTGCTTCAGGCTTACAACTTAGGATCTCCCACAGCACAGTAAGTATTCCCAATCCCAGTGACACAAGATAAACTATGATTCTGACCTACTGAGGATTTCCAGTTCTGCATGCATGTGAATTTCTTTTTCAGACACCTACAACTTTCAAAACTGTTAATGTGGTTTAGGAACATGCATGGACCAGTAAGTTGTGGGATGCATCAAGGGACTTCGGGGAAACCTATTTTTATTGCAAATGTGGAGCTGAGAGCTGACAACTGACATTGACTTCAGTAAAATTCTTTAGTCTAACTTGGAAACTTAGAGCCTATAGATCTTGAGTCTTCAGTTACGTATCACAAGACAAACATAGCTTTTCTAGAATGGGCCCCTTGTAATTTAGATTATCAGAACAATAATGTGAGAGATTAATTTTGAATGCTGACTTTAAATACACTCTTTACTGAAAAAAAATAAAGCCCTTTTTAAATTTTACTTGTATTAATGAATTGCTGCAAGCTTAGAATTTAGAATTCAAATACTATTTGATCCCATGTAAATTAATGGCTCCTTCATTCTTCCCAGCAGCTCTGTTTCAACATTTTCATTTATAAGGCACTATTTACTTAAGAAATTGTTACAGGAAAAATATTTTCTTGCAGCATCAGGACTCCCTCTAGTGTCATTCCAGCCAGAATCTTTGGGGATCTGTAGGGACCACTGAAAGTTTGTGCTTGTTTTTGTTGAGACAACAGAGTGTACATCCACATCTTCTTTGTATCTGAGATATTGAGAAGCTTTGGTGCACTACTCTGCTCCTCCATTCAGGAAATCCAACTTGAGTATTTGCCATCTGACAGAGTGTAGCCAGTGTTTAATCTTTCCCATTAGATTTATCCAGGCATGACTGCTAAGTGTTTGTTACTTACCCACAACTGCAATTTCAGCATAATTTGACCAAATTCAAAGAAATAGGATAGAAGTTGTTTCAAAACACATTGAGACCTTTGGTGGGGGTTTGTTTGCTTTCGTTTTTGGTTTTTTTCCCCCAGTTGAAAGCCTACAGGAACCCTAAGGAAATTTTGTCTGTAGCAGCAATTTGCAAAGACTACTGTTGGTTGAAAATTAAATAGGAACTAATCTTTAAAGTGGTTTCTAGTACCACACGAAAATCCCGTCTTCTCAGTGAAACCTTTTTCCAACCCAATCAAGTAAAAGGAAACTGTTATACTGATAGGCTGTCAGACGCAAACAAGCAGATCTCCATCATTATTAGGAAAGAATCTGTCAACTAGTTGCATGATTTATCACAATTGCACAGAGCTATTCAGCACTGAGGTCACCTACTGGATATGCAGCTGGCATACAGGAACTATCCTACAGAGGAAGAAGAAAGAACACAAACCTGGACATTTTATGTGCTACATTTCTGTTTTCCTGGCTGCATGACTGGAATTTTTGTAGGCAACAAGTTCTGCTGTGCTTTCAAGACATAATGAATCCTTGACTAATATAAGCCAAAGATTATAAAAAAGAAAAAAAAATTTAAAAAAACCCCAAATCACAGAAATATGGGAAATTCAGAAATAAAGAAAAGTTCAAATCTACATTTCATTAGAAACCTATGTTCCACTACAAGCAAGTAGGACCCATGGTTGGAAAATCCTGAATGACCTAAGAAAATGTGGCTTAAAGCTATAGCCATGTAGGCTTTTCTCAAGATGTGGCCTTTCTCTTTTCGGAAGTCTCAATGTTTGTTTTAAATGTCCATGAAGACTTTTGAGTCAGAGCATCACAGAACAGTTTAGGTGGAGCCTGCCCAGACCAACCCCTGTGTTCAAAGTAGGGCCATTGCCGGTGGTTTGCTCAGGGCTGCACCCTCTCAAGTTTTGAGTATGAACAAAGATGGAGACCCTGTCTGAGCAACCTGTTTTAGTGCTTGATCCAAAGTGTGAGGAAGATTTTTTGTATTTAAATGCAATTGCCTGTATTTCAGTTTGGGCTTAATTGTGCTTGTCCTTTCACTGGACACGTGTAACAAGTCCTACTCCCTCTTTTTCATATGCTCTCATCACCTGTTCATAGACATTGATTAGATTCCCCTGAAACTCCTCTTCTCTAGGCTGAACAATCCCAGCTCTGTCAGTCCTTTCTCTGGCCTCAAAGTCAATTGCCTTTCTTTGGAAAAAAGGCAATTTTGAAATGAGCATTAAAAAAAATTGTTTACAGAAAATATTAGTTACGTGATTCCTGCCATTACTCACTAGAGGCTGATTACAGTTTCGTGAGAGTATTGGTGTAGCTATAATGCGACAGAGATCACCTCAAATAACTGCATCATATTCCCAAATTTCATCCTATACCATGAATCATGAGATATTTAAAAAAATATGGCTCGTTCTTTTTCACAAAGTCTTGGTAGCCCAGCATCCAGTGTGATACCTCCAGCCACATTGCTTATTTCTTTTCTCTTCTCTAAACTCAGACATCCAGTGGCGATCTGGTCCAGCACAGAAATGCTCCCTGCTTGCACAGTGTCCTGCATGTGCCTCACCAGGTGTGCATGTGATACCAGGGCCCTTGTACTCCCTATCTCGCTGTCTCTGCGCTTAGCCCCAAAACCCCTCTTGTGTATGGCATACTCCTTTACCTACCTTGTGCTCCTCATTCAAGTACCTTGCTGCAGAATTTTTTTCCTGGTGTGGTTTTGACTACTACTTCTCAAGGCCTACAGTGCAAGTGATGCTCTCCCTTCTGAGGTATAATCCAAGGACCCTCCCTGCAAACTTCTCTGCACAGGGTAGGGATACGTTAAGTCAGACCCGTGTAACTCATGAATGATGCAAAGCCAAAACTTTTCCCCAGGCTTCCCTCCTGCAGCACAGAGGTTTGTTGATGCACACCTGGAGATCTGCTTTTCCAGTATCAGTCATGCTGTAAATAGTTATCCCACATTAAATCCTCTTTTTGACCCTCCTGTTCACATCTTAAATAGATGCCTTTTTGTAATATCTTCTCTGGGTTTTCACAAATCTTCTTTGAGTGCCAGTCTGAAGTGAATGAAGTTTATTAGGCCTCTGCCTTTGAGATCTTTATTAAAGTTTTTAAGTGATATTTAGGGCAAGATCCTCCCTCTGGGCACAGATCCCTCCTGCTGTCACATACATTATTCTAAAAATGCAAAGATAGCAAAGCCTGCCAAAAATTTCTGGAAAATCTAGACTAAATGATGATTGCAAACCTCAAAGGAAGAGAAGAACCAGACAGCTGACCCAGAAAAGATATTCATGCCATCACCATTTTACTCCTTTTTTTCAGTTTTGGTATCTCAGTTACTTATTCTGCTTGCTTAGTGTCAGATTTCAGGTCACAAATTCCAGTCCTATGCGTAAGGGAATAACAAGTTAAAAAAAATAACCAACCTGTTGAGACACATTGCAATGCACCCTGCCAGCTGATAAAATCACAGAAAATTTTATGACTGCAAGGCTGTTCCTGGCACGGATGATTTATGTAACTCAAGGCATGTCTGCATGTTTGAATTAAGTATGGTAAAGGCTTATAAATAACTGGCTCCAATGTCCGCTTAAAAACGTTTTCTAAGCTGAAACTTTGTCCTTTTAAGCACAGGACACCAGTGAGAAGGCGTGATATGCATATTTTTTCTAATTTAGGACCTGTACTTGTTATAATGAGACCTTATCACTCTCTATAACTAACTTGGAAGAGGTTGTAGCCAGATGGGGGTCAGCCTGTTCTCCCAGGAAACAGGACGA
>VWZW01000017.1:116727-152414 GCA_013397115.1 Edolisoma coerulescens | reverse complement strand
TCTGGCATGCATGTGACCTAGTAGTCCCGATGATAAGTATCAGCCAGTCACTGCAGGTATCTGGGTTTTAGCGTACAGCTTCAGCTGTCTTGTGCCTGGCTTTTCAGATGTGCCAAGGCATGCCAGTCACCTCACCAAGAGTGACGCACATTAAGGTGCAGGTCTTGGGCAGTCATCAAAACCATTGAAACGCCTAAAAACTTGGTCTGCAAGTTTTTTTTTTCTTGAGATGTAACTTGAATACATTGCAACTTGAGCATCAAAGACTGGTAAAATAATAAAATTTAGAATTTAAATATCTTTTTAAAATTAATAGATCAGCACACAGTTGAAGCAGCGTGCCTTTTCACTCACATTCATCCACCTTCTATCCCTCACTGCAATCCCATGTGTGACAAATCAATCACCATACCTTTCTTTAGAAATGTTGAGTGGTCGTTTTCTGTGGTTGTGTGGCATTTGTTTCAGTAGCTGAGAAGACTAGTTAGTAATGAACTAATATTTAATTGTAACTTTAAAAAAAATAGTTTTTACTTCAGAAATTAATGAAGGGATTAAATTCAGATAGTATAAATGAAATACACCAATCTTGTCTTTCCGTGGGAGAATTTCAGTGCATGGAGCTCTAAGTGATGTTATTAGTTTTGTGAGCGAAGGGCCTGCAGCCAGAGTGGGTGGAGGAATTTCTTTATTCCTCATAGAGATGTCTCAGACATATCAGGAATGTCAGGAAGATCTGAGTGCCGCTGAGATGGCAATCTCTAGTATAGTAGCATTGTCTTAAATGACATGACAAAGGGTTTTGTGGATATTACTGGCAGTGATGTTAGGCCACCCAGTGCTTCGTGGCTTGCTGTTGCAGTAGTGTCCTCTGTCCCTGGCACTGCACGCAGCGCAAGGTAAAGCCAGAGGATATGTTTCCCAACCACCTGGTAGGGACTCAAGCCCGCTGCTTCTAGGTGCACCAACCTGTGATGCTCGGGTTAAGCTGCCTTCAAGCTGAGCATTTCTGGGCCATGTGGGCTGACATTACCACCAGGAGACCTTGTTCAATTCCGGCTCTCTTCATTTACTCCGGGTGCTGTTGTAGCTATAACCTTACCCAGACATAATCTAGTGAAAGGAAAGAAAACAGTCGAAGGCTGGGAAGAGAAAAAAAAATGCACTAGTTTCTTATGGGCAGTGAACTGAAATTAGGTGGCTTTCTCAGCCCTTCAGTTTTCAGTGAGTTTCTGTGATAGAAGCAGAAAATAACATCAGCTCTGTTCATTTCACGTTCAGTGCTTTAACTACAGGACTGTCTTTTACCTGGAAATCATAGAATGCTTTGGTTTGGAAGGGACCTTTAAGCATCATCGTATCTGGTGTGTAAATCATTTTTAGATGCAATATGGGGATATTCCTTGTTGTGTACATTTTAGGTGAGTGTAAGAGGCTTACACACTCTGGCAGTGTTTGATTGACCCACAAAATCTCACTAAATTTCACACTGAGAAAGTGTGAATCAACCCTGATAATTCCCTTTTGAACAATGATTACATTTAGCCTCAAAGGGCATTCCCAATGAATCTAGCAGCTTCTTTTTCCACTTGCATTTTTCCTGTGTCTCTTACGTGCTGTTGATATCATCTGCTACCAGCTTAGATAAGCCGACAAAAATGGAGGAATATTTTTTCATTGTGAAGTGTCCTATTTTGATTCTTTGGAGGTTTTTTTCATCCCTCTCATTCTGCTGCATTACTTTTGCTATTTGTCCGTGTAGCAAAGCTTCATTAACCAAAGTCCTGTTTTTGAAGTATCAGCACCATGTTTTGGAGAGTGTAAGATTTGTGAGCAAACCGTATTATATATTCTGTGGTAGTGGTGGTGTTTTTCAGTCTCAACAGTTGAATTTGATCTTATCTCTGATGAAGCAAGTACTGCATTAAAAAAAGAATATTCAAAATATGGTTCCATCTAGCTGTAAAAGAAAAAGAAGAAGCCGTTAGTGCATTTTTTTTTTCCTAAGCATGTATTTTCTGGAAGTTTTTTTTCCACAGTTGATTAACAGTAACTGCTGACAGATCATACTGAAAGGAGGGTCACTTTTTCCTCCTGCAAAAGTTAAGAAGCTTTGAGATTCGCTGTAAGAGACTGTACTATCATCAGCATAGGATTATGTCAGTGTAAGGACATGAATGAAATTTTTAATTTCATCACACTCATGAAGTTCTGGTTAGGACTTTAAAACTCATTCAATCGAGTTTTAATGGGCAGTCACACTAACTGTAAGGGTTTCTAACATGGAGTCATGTTTCAGTCAGAAACTTGAGAAAAGTTAGCTATCAATCTGAGTCTTCATTTGTTGTTCAAAAGCAAGAAAAGCAATTGCGAAATTACTTTAAGAAAGTGATTGTGGTCAAATTTTATTTTTTAACTGCTAGTTTCTTGAGCTTTGAATCGGCAGAACTGATCATCTTCATTTCCAGAATATTTCACTCCTGACAATGAAATCTCTAGCAATATTTTGTTATTTGCACTATATTTTAAAAAATAGTGATTTTTATCACTGCTGTGCTGTAAATCCAAACCACAGCACTATACCAGCTACTAAGAAGAAAATTAACTTTATCCCAGCCAAACCCAGGACAGTTATACAGTCCTTTCCAAAGTTCCAGCAGAATGTTAGCTGGAACTGTGTAAGTTATCTTGTAAGATACTTTTCCTGAAAGAATTTTTTTTCAGTTAAAGAATTTTTCTTCTTTTTCTATCTTCATAGCATCTTTGTCATGCCACTTGGACAAGTTTTTTTCAGAAACTTTAGCATATATAAATTACTTTTAAAGTAACTGTGTTTAAGTGCTAGATTATGTTGCTGTCCGAGACGGAGATCGGCGAGGAACGACACTGATTCCAGTTTCAGACGAAAGAGGAGGAATCTTTATTTAATTATATAAACGGGTTTTATATGTTAGTTCTCTGGAGTGGCACAAGGCCATTGGCCCCTTGACCATCCAGCTCTTTACATTGATTGGTTAGTTACCACATGAAGGATTTCCCTGATTAGTATAACAACAACTTGCACCTGGAAGGTAGTTTACAGAAACTCCCAACTGCCTCTCAGCCAGTGTCTGTGAGAAAGTAAAGACTTTCTCACAGACAGAGGCAGAAAGCTGGAGAATCCCTCTGCAGCTCAGCTTTTGGCATCCACAAGATTTCAGTATGTATTTCTTCAAAATCTGAAGTTGGTATTCTTTTATGGTCATAGTAGTTTCAAACATGTTACTGGCAGATTCAGGAAGAAAGAAAGAAATACAACTGGATGAGGAGATAATTGTACAAATCACAAAATTTTGGAACAGATACTTGAAGCATGTGAGAAGAATCACTTTGGGTCAGTTCTGGTCCAGGTAAGTTACTCAGTGCAGAACTGAAACATTGTAAAGCTACAAACATTTGTAGGAGTGTCTGTACACCAGGGAATTCTCTTTGGAAAGGACTGGCAGCTCTTCAGTTGGTGCTGTGATTGACATCTTGGACCTGGGTGCCAAGATGTGATAGTGGGAAGGAGCTAGAGGAATGATTTGTTTCTGTGGGGAAGCTCTAGGCATGTTTATAAATTGTGAGTCCATGCAGTAGTTGCAAATGCATTCTTTAATCTCTCATTCTGCCTTTTTTCTTAAAAGCTTGTTTCATTGGATACCTGGAATGTGGTGCTCTTTCACTAATGTTTTCTCCCTTTTTAATCTGTCTCCACTTGTGCTGTACAATCAGAGTAAACAAGGCTTTTAAAAGTTATTAATATCACAAAAGCTTATTTATATTTGGTATTAATAGGCTTTGAACACTTGTTTCCATCACTCAAATCCTATCCTAAGGGAGAGTCTTCCTGCTTTATTTATGTTGGTGGTGGTAAGCTGTTTTTCCTGTGGTTTACGAAAACAGAGGTCAGACTTGCATATTCATCTGTTGGGACCTGCATATTTTGTCTTAGTTACAGCAGAAACTACTGGGACTCAAATGTCTGTCATAGTTTGCCTGCCATTCAGTGCATGTGGACTCTTAAATGAGGCTTCAAGCTGTACTTTTATATAGCTGAAAGTATTTTTACTATTTGGAAGCCTGCCTTCATTTTACTTCTAGGTCGTACAACCCTTCTACCTCTTATTGAAGCACCATAAATAAATTGTTAGTGCAGAAGAAATGTGTAAGTAGGAAAAACAACTGCTCTCTTTTGAAAATGGAGGGACAAAGGTAGGGAAGGGGACAAAATAATACCACTTTGTTTTCTCTACAGCCCTGAAGTGAGTTCTCGCAGAATGTATTTAGTAGTCAGGTATTGGTGTGAAAAAGTATGCTCTGCAGAAGGAGTGGTTACACCTTTTTTTCGCTAACCACAGGAGAATTGGGCTGTGCTCTTAGGAGGGGCTTCTACTTGAACATCCCAAATAGCAGAGTCAAAAACATATCCAAATTTGTCAAAAGACAGATAGAAGACCACTGTTACCTGAAAGATTAATATTTATCTGAGTTACCTGTGTGAGTTGATTGCTCTTGCTGTTACATCTTTATGAATGAGCTGCAGGGGACAAACTTCAAGGTGCAGATCTCAGCTGGACAATGGGAAGCTTATTCACTCAAATTACTAAAACAGGTGTTGCCTGTAGATAACCTAGGGTTGATGAAGCCCATACCTCACCAGTCTCAGCTGATGGATGTGCTTGTTACACTTTGTATCAGAGTGTGCTCTGAGGACGGATGAATTAACCTTTAATCTGACTTGGTGTTTTTTATATAGAAAGTTAAGTACCTTTATTTTCCTGAAGGGACATTGTACAGTTGGAATAACTTGGGAGGGTGTGCATCAAACATCTAGTGGATAAGGACCTTCTCTAGGTTTGGAGCTCCTAGATGCCAGTGCAGCCCAGGACAACAACAGATGGTGAGATAGTAGAGTGAAAAAAAACGGTGAGTTAATTCCTGCCCCTTCATCCTCCCATCTCCCCCACCCTCTTCTTCTTGTTAATTCCTTTTTATACAGCCATCCTGTAGAGCTCACTGATACTGCAGAGTATTGATGAGGCCACTGCAGGAACTGCTCTCAGCTGAGTAGTTACTGTGGCACAGAAGTGACTTGACTCTGCAGTAGGCAGCAAAAAAGCCAACAAAACACTGCCTCTGGCTCAGCAGTTCTGGAATTTGGAGTGGCTCCTGACTGAAAATACATGGGCTATGTAATCCTTTACTTAATCCTTTACTTTTATGATTTTATCTTTAATTACTAAGTAGTACAGATTCCATGACTTCTAGTAAAACAAAATATATGTAGTTGTTTTCACAGCAAATCAGTGGATTCCATGGGCACAGTTTGTCTGAGCAGCAGTAATTCTGTGGCCTTATCATAGCATTTATTGTAATGTTGAAAACAGAAGATCAATATATGGGGTACTAAACTTAATGTTTTTGTCTACATGAGAGGGATTCAGGATGTCTGAATATATCTTAGGTGTTATCTACATTATTTTTTCTTACAGTGTAGGTTTCTGGTGAAAGCTTTAAGTGCTCTGGCACTGATACCTCCTGAATATTTTGAAGACAAAAACATTGTCGAAAAACTCTCTTCATGAAACGACAACAGTTTTCTTTTCTGCTCGATGATTAAATTATGTTTTCCAATTTTTTTTCATATAAAGGGGTGGATACTCGGGGCAGGAAAGGGATCTGGTAAAATGTCCCTCTTTTTCATCTGGCTTGAGAGTAAAAACCTCTCTGGATTACATATGTATTAAAATTTCTGGATTATTGGTTCAGGTACTGTAGGGAAAGCCTTTCTACATTACTTTCTTTGGGAATAAGGTGTAAAAGGGATCCAAAGAAGTAAAGGATTGACATATCTGTAGATTTGGCTGTTTCCTATCCACAATGGAGACCAAAAGGAGTTGAGCAGACATGAAGTCTCTATTGAATTACTTCCAATTAAGAAATAAGTGTGGAACTGTGATTCCAAGATCATTGTTCTTGTGGCATTGCTGAGAAGATGCTTGATCTCAGCTGAAAAAAAAGCCACTGACAGAAACAAAGAGAAAAAAAATCCATTCTTTCAGTTAGCTCTCTGGTCTTGATTTTGTTGTTGGATGGTTGTGCATAGATTGTGATAAGTGTGGTGAGCTTGGTTTCTTGTAAATACTTCCGTGGGGTTGCTGATTTTGGCAGTGAAGAAGAGATGAGTCTTTTGTTTCTTTGTGCTTTGTGTACAGGAAGAAGAGAATATTATTCAAAGGGTAGCTGTTTGTAGAATTTGATGATGTTTTAGCACAAGAGAATGAAAGCTGAACAAAACGATAAAAGGCCAACCTAATACCACCACTAGGTGTTGAGTGAAAAATCTTTTGCTCTGTTACTGTGAAGGCTTTTGCTATGCCTGGTTTCTCATGGTTATTTCAAAGAGGGATGTTGTGGACAGAGCTGGTCAAGAATCTTTAGTGAAATTACTTGAAATAAAGTGTTCAAAACTTACACTTCCCATATAAACATTGCCTGTTATGATGGAAATACAGGGAAGAATTTGTAGACCCAGCCTGACTTGGGGGTTGGCTGTAAGGGAGAAGGAAGAAAGATGGGGATCACAAATTAGCCAGTAACTCAGGTTGAACAGATCTTTCAATTCGGATCCCAAGTGATTATGTCTCTTTTTGTGAGCCTTTTTGTGTCTATTTCTGTGTCCATAAATGGACATTAATAGCTAACATAGATCTGATTATTATTCTCAGCTGCTTTCACTTGTCTTTTCCATTTGAGGCACAGAGATGTTACAGAATAGGTTGTCTGCCCAGGCACTCCAATGGAATCATTCCCTGTATGATACGTTGAATTCACCTGTTCCAGTAGCAAAGGACTTTCAAGGCTTGTATTGCTGGCTGAACTCCACTTATTTTCTGTAATGGTGCGATTAACATCAGATGGTTCATGACAATATGTCCTTCTTTCAAAAGCACCAGATCAATTTTGAGGTCAGTCATAACTCAGTTTCAACCACAAATCATTCTAGAAGTGTCTGCTCTAGAGGAACTTGATTCCTATTGTGTAATAACATGCTTCTTAGTTTGGTGGATAATGAAGCAGAAATTATGCTAAGGCACTGTAGGTGGTCCAAAATCTTGTTTACTGCTGAATCAGTGCTTACCTGCCCCACCTTCAGTGATGGATTCTGACTTTGAAGAGTTTTATGGAAGGCAGAAGCTTTAACTTAGGTTTCTTTTTTTCTTTCCAGGAAATTCATACATAGTATAAATATCAAACTGTTGCCCAGTGGTACGCTGCAAAATACTGACTTTACAGGTTCATTCTAGTCATTCTAAATTGCATTTAGTAATTTGTAGATAGATAATCTCTCTGCTTAATTGCTTCCCCAATAATCCAGTATTTTTTCCCCACATATTCCAGTCTGTTGAAAAGTAATTTCCACCAGCAGCCATTACTTTTGACTCGGAAATCCAACTAATTTTAAGGGTTGTACTACAGTGATCATAATAAAACTTTCAGGACATTGACATCTGTGAAAGATTTTGATGTAACTTATTAATTTCTGAGGAACTCCACTGATAAAATACAATGAAATCTTTTACTTGCCAGTTCTGTAGGGGTTCCAGGATATAATGTAGCAAAATTAATATAGCTGTTTCTTGGAGTCTCAGTAGGGTGAGGACAAGGGTATGTCTACTCAGGGTGAAACCATTTTGTACCCATAACATTATACTGATGTACAGTGCTGAAGGAAATTTTTTGATCAAGATAGGTTATTTCAGACAGCTAGGTTATGCTTCCTGGGATCTTTAGGAAGTGTCATGGCTTAACCCCAGCTGATAACCAGTTACTTACTCAGTCCCCCACTCCGTGGTGGGATGGGGAGGATAATAAGGGAAAAAAAAGGTAAACTGTGGATTGAGATAAGAACAGTTTAATAATTGAAACAAAGTAAAATATAATAGTAATGGAAAAGGAGACAACAAAAAGAGTGAGAGAAATAAAACCCCAAACCAAGTGATGTACAGTACAGTTCCTTGCCACCTGCTGACTGATAGCCGTTCCCCCAGTTCATACCATGGGCATGTTGGAATATCTCTTTGGCCACTTCGGGTCAGCTCTCCTGGCCATGCTCCCCCAGCCTCTCGGGCACCCTTTTGCTGCAGAACACAGGACACTGAAAATACCTGGATTTAGAGTGATCACTACTGGGCAACAACTAAGACATCAATGTGTCACCAACATTATTCTCTTAATAAATGCAAAACACAGCACTGTATCAGCTGCTAGGAAAAATTTAAGTCCATCCCAGCCAAAACCAGGACAGGAAGACTATCTCTGTGCGCCATTTGCTGAGATAGAAATCAGAGGACTCCTCTCTCTTACCTGTGTTACTGGATGTAAAGCTCGATAGGGTAGGGACAATCTCCAACAGTCCATATGTATGTTAGATAGCACAGTGACAGCCCTGTCCACTGCTATAGTATGAGTTTAGCATAATATAAAAAATTATAATTATTTAACCTATTTCCTGGCTTATTAGGTAGTCCTTGCTTATACTGGGGATTTTTCTGTAGTTATGTTATTCCAATACTTGCTTTAAAGAGGAGGTCTTTCTTTATTTACCCCACAGAATAACATTTCTATGTGCAACAAATGGCATAGGTCCTCTCAGTATATAAATTTAATACAAGACCCGTAAGGTGTACTTGAGCTATTTGATGAAAGCTTCTTTTGAACTAGAAACAAACTGCTGGGGAAGAATTTCTTTTTGTTCCACTTGGAATCAATTTTTCTATGCACAGTGGTGACTCTTCCTTTGGAAGAAACAAGTGTATTTCACCAACGTAAAGATCTTTCCTGTGTTTCTCTGGGTACTTAATATAACTCGATATTACATAGTTGTTTTCTGTGGGGTTTGCTGAAATCTTGTTCTTGGGAAAGCTACCTAGAATTTTTATATATCCTACAGCAAATTTTTAGATACTATTATTGATTATTTCAGGAATGAGCTGCTAAATGAGATTTATGATTTGGTACTCTGTGCAGTATCCAGTTCAGAGTCAGAGTTAAAGCCCCACTTTATAAGAGTCATCAGAGTGTATTAGATTAAGGAAGGGGACAGCTAATGTAGGAACTGGAACAATTAAACCTCAAAAGTCCTCTGCAGTTATGCTTGATTTTAAAATGAGAAAATTATTTCAGAATGAAGCCAGAAACTGCAAAATAAATATTTAACTGGTGGTGTTCTTACAAGCTGTATCCAAACACAGCTGACAGCATCATAAACTTTGGCATATGGAATTTGAAAATAGACATGTCTGAAAAAAAAAAAAAAAGGTCAAGGATCAACTTGAAGGACTCAAAGCTTTTACTAACTCCTCCTTAAATACATCAAGAACAAAAACCCTGCAGAGAGTCTGTGCAGCCAGTTGATTAAGTTACCCGTGTAAAAGAAGCACTCAGAAAGGGCTGCTGCAGAGATGCTAAACTAAATGGTGTTTTACTGCTAATTGGGAAGATTCCCAAACTGAAATTCCTTTTTTGGGGTGGAGGCAGGGGAGGAGAGCGGATGACCTAAAAAAACTTGGGGGTGAAATAACTTGCTTGCTAAGGGTAATATCTGATCTCATGCTTAAACTCCCTGGTACCTTAAGCCTGGATGGTGGCAGATTTTATGCCACTATTTAAAAGAAGAATTACCAGGGGACTGTAAGCCTGACATCTGTAACTCAAATTTATAGGTACTGTAACAAAGATTAAAGATGCACAAGTGAGAAGGATCAACTTTGGAGTTGGAGGAGTCCATAGGATTTCTTTGAAGAGTTCTTAACAAACCCCTTGGAGTTTTCTTGATGTGGGTGGGCAAGATGTCTAAGATTTAGAATTTCAAGACTTCTGATAAAGTTTGCTGCCAAAGGCTTTTTAGCATTCACTGGAGTGCAGGGCTTCATGTATTAAGTAATTGATTAAATAGGAGGAGTGGTAAATGATTGATACATTTTTTTCATATGTCAGAGGGAAGTTACCAGCAGAGTTTTTGAGGGTTTGGTCTTAAGATCTGTGCTGTTCAGAATAGTAATAGTGGGATTGGTCAAGGCACTGAGTCATCAAATGAGAAATCTTATTGGTGTTACTGTTCCTCAGGGCAGAAAAGAGGGGAGGAGACAGTGAAGGAAGCTTGTGCAGATTTGAGTGACGGGCCAACAGGATGGGAGGGATAGTTGGAGGTTGCATACAGGAAACAAGAGGGCAGTGTTGCCTGGAACAGGGGGATGAAAACATCTGAAAATGATGCAGGTGACAGGAGACTTCTGAGTCTTCCCTGCAGAGATGGCATAGGATGTCTCTGGTGGAGATTGTAAGAGCAAGTTGTAGATGAAAATGTTTCCAAAGAGAAAATAGAGGGATACTTCAGAGAGAAATTCTTTGGCAGCTACAAAATAGACTGGGTGTGACAAGCTGAGGAAAACACCTAAAACAAACAAACAAAAAAGAAGGAGTATTAGAAAGAAATTATTCAGTATAATTGCACAGTTCTTAATTCCCAGTCATCACTGTTGGAGATAAGAGTACTGGACTGTATTCATCCTTTGTCCATTCTGGTATGGCCATTGGGCTCTAACTAAATGGCGTGGACCGGTGAATTTGATATCTGAGATTTATTTTCATTTGTACATGAATAAGTATATAGAAAATAATATGCATTTTTTACATACATTTAGGTATGGATAAGAAAAAGAGATTTTTTTGGCGTGATTAAATTTCCTGTTTATTTTCCTTTATTTCTTTCAGTATCATTTTATGGTGATAGCTTTGTGGAGCTGAACATGGCAGAAGCATCCCCTCAGACATCCTTACAGTTGCAGTTTCGAACGAGCAAGCCACAGGGACTGCTTGTTCTTGCAGCTGGGAAGACAGATTATTGTTTAATGGAGCTACGCTCAGGATATGTACAAGTATGCTTTATAACTATAGCTAAAAATATGTGTAGCCTGCATTGCTCAGAGTTTTTCTTAAGGCTGTTATCTGTAACAAGCTATCTAAACAAGTTTCTGTTCAAAGAAATGGAAAAATCACATAATAAAATTGATAGTTTCGAAGTATGGCTTTTATTTCTTACAATTATAGCTATATCTCTATAATTGAGATCCTTTGTGAGCCTTTGAGATCTCTAGATCTTAAAATCAAGATCATTGTGTTCAAAGCATGAGATTCAGTAGAGACAAAATTTCAGATTTGATGATGTTAGCTTTACAAAAAGTGCTTGAATCTGAGTAATTGTTTTTCTGCAAGGCAGGTTCTTGAAAGATCACTTTCAGTTGGGTTCTCGGGAGGTGTTGTTCCAAGCAGAACTGCAAACAAGTCCATGCCTGCTTCTGCAGTTATTCAAGTTATGTCTTTGATGTCAAGTAAACCTACTCAGAATTTTAGTGGAATTTTATTTTTTCAATTATATTTTATAAATTATATGCTTAGTATGAAAATGTATGAAAATTAATGTATTAAGTATATATTAATGATGATTGTGAAAAATACCACTTTGGATTTTGATAGTTAAAATTCTATCTCTTGCAGCTAAGAATTAACTTTGGTGTGGGGGAACGAGTACTACATTCTCAGCAAAGATCTCAGCTGAATGATTTAGCTTGGCACCTGGTTGAACTACATCATGAAAAAGATAATGTCACATTGGTAATTGATAAACATGATAGAACTAGTGCAAAAATGCCTGGAATTCTTTATGAATTAAACATTGATTACGGATTCTACATAGG
This sequence comes from Edolisoma coerulescens, assembly GCA_013397115.1. Lineage (NCBI taxonomy): Eukaryota > Metazoa > Chordata > Aves > Passeriformes > Campephagidae > Edolisoma > Edolisoma coerulescens. The sequence goes on along the minus strand of VWZW01000017.1, from coordinate 140,634 downwards.
TGGTACTGGTAAACTTGATGTTCCCTACCTTGTTGGAGCACTACCCAGTTTCCGAGGATGTATCGATGATGTGTTATTCAATCAGTTAGACATTTTGATGCCTCTGAGACCTTCTCCTGGCTTCAAAAACATCCATGAAGTTTCAGTGGGGTGCAGTGACGAATTCTTTGCGGGTGAAGAAGAACCCATTAGTTTCTTCAGTTCCAGGTCCTATATTTCTTTCCCGTCATGGAATGTGGACAACGAGGGAATCTTCGAGTATACCTTACAAACCTCAGCTGCGCGTGGCTTGCTGCTTTACCACCCTGGGCAAGCGGGAGATTTCATTGCAATGGAAATGGAAGATGGTTTAATTAAAGCTTTTGTTGGAAAACATAACAGCAGAACCCATCTTTCCTCTCGTAGGTCAGTCAGTGATGGTCGTTGGCACCACGTCAAACTGAAATTTACTGCAGAGTATTTGCAACTAACGTTAGATGAAGAAACTGTGAAAAAATCATTACCTCCCTACAGTAAGTTGCCGCTTCTGAAGGGATCCCTCTTTGTAGGTGGTGTAGATGACAACATACGATCAGAAGTGATTAAGTTAATCTCAGTATCTGGGAAGTACACCAGAGGAGGATCCTTCAAAGGCTGCTTAAGGAACCTGAAAGCCAACTCAGAAAAGAAATCGCTGAAGAATGTTCTAGCAACTAAGGACATTTCAGCTGGATGTGAAATGCAGAGCGCTTTTAATACAAATCTTTCTTTAGAGATGGCTGTAAAGAACCCTCCTGTGAAAGCAGCTCCTGTATTTGCCATTTCCCATGAAGGCTCAGTTTCTCTGGGCAAGGAAGACAAAAGCCACCTTTTAGTTCTTAGTAACTTGATCGTCCTAGAGGGCGGACAAGCTTCACTTGAATCTAAGCATATTAAAGTTAACTTAGACTTTCAGAAATTAGGAATTCATCAGTCACAGCTTCTTTTTGATATAAAGGAACCACCCTCTCATGGACACTTGAAACTGAATGTTGAACCAGTGCAGGAGGTGAATACATTTACTATGCAGGACGTGTGGCAAGGGAAGATTCTGTATGTCCATGATGGCTCTGAGGACACTTACGATTCTTTTAATTTCTCCATTTCTACCAGCAGTGAGAAGATTGTGTCTCCGTATTTGCAAGGAAATGAGCAGCATATGTTTAGCATTACTGTCACTCCAATAAATGATGCACCTGAGATCATACTTCCCAAGGGAAACTTGCTTCTTCTCTTAGAGAACTCAAAGAAACGTCTGACTAGTGACCTGATAAAAGTTCTAGATAAAGATACTGATTCTGTGGGTCTCAGACTTTCAGTGCTTGGAAATCTGAATGCAGATGCAGGATTTTTAGAGAATTCAAAGCATCCTGGAAAAGCTATCACTACTTTTTCTAATGGGGACTTAAGCAAAGGCACTGTTTTCTTTGTCCACACAGGCGTCCAGAACTCAAGGATTGTTCTCAGGGCAAGTGATGGTGAGAAGGTGAGCAACACTGTTGTGTTACGTGTCATGGCAGTTCCTTTGGATTACAGAGTTGTCAACAACTCAGGAATAAATCTCCTCCAAGGTGTTACAGCTCTTATAAGACCTAGGCATCTGGCAGTGGAAACAAACGCCATCCTCCAGGAAGTGGAGATATGGTATGAGATCACAGAGCCACCTCATTTTGGTGAGGTCCAAAGGCAGCATTCAAGGGGGGAATGGATGCAAGTCAACTCTTTTTCTCAACGCTCTCTTCAGCGCAGCCGTGTGAGATACTGTAGCACTTTTAAAGACATTCAGCTGGCAAATGTTACCGACCAATTTAAATTCAAAGTTAGCATAGGAAACAGAATCAGTGAAGAGCACACATTTCCAATCAAAGTGAAATGGTTAAGGTACAGTCTATTGAAACATGCTCCTCTAGAAATTGAAAAATCAAAAAAGAAGTACTTGAATTCTGATAATCTTTTTGCTGTGATTGCAGATCTGGAAATACCTGAAGATGAGCTTCATTTTAAACTTCTGTCCCTACCAAAGAATGGACAGATACTGCTTAATGACCAGCCTTTGCAAAAAGATTCAGTCTTTACCCAGAAAGATATTAATGATCAAAAAGTGGCATATGAATTAATCAGCCAGTACCATGAAGACTATGATTCATTTAGATTTCTCATTTCTACAAAGTACCTGGAATCAAATTTCTTTGACTTTGAAGTCTACATCAAATCAGATTTCAGAAACATTATTTTGACTAACAATGGCCTTAATGTTACTGAAGGGGAAGGAGAATTAATAACAAGCACAAAATTGTTTGTGCAAGCACCAGATAATAAAACTTTCCAATATGAAGTTATACAGTTTCCTAAGCATGGGAAATTAAAACTTAGTAATTTTTCTGGTTCATTTGAGAATAATGGCAATCTTACAACTTTCACTAATGAAGATATAACTGATAAGTGCCTTATGTATGTGCATGACGATTCTGAGACTGTGTTTGATGAATTTCTTGTCAGAGCTTCCAGGAAAGAGTCGGGAAAGGGGACAAACTTTGATCCAGAAGTAGAACCTTTGTCAGTAGAAATTAGATTCTACATTTCTGTCCAGCTGAAGAATGATGAGAAACCAGTTCGCATAATTGATAAGATATTTAATGTAGTGAGAAATGGGCAGCGATTGTTAACTTTGGCAGATCTTTGCTATCATGATCCTGATTCTGATTTTGATGATGGACAGTTGCTGTATACTAGACGTGGTATTTCCAATGGGGACTTGGTGTTAACAAATGATACTTTGCATAGACTTTACCAATTCAAACAAGTGGACCTGGAGCAAAAGCAAGTCCTGTTTATACACCATGGTGCAGATTTTGGGCGTTTTGTGCTTTTCGTGACAGATGGCAAGCACTATACTTCTTTGCTTCTGGAAGTTAACGCTACTGATCCTTATGTTAGCTTGGCAAATAATACAGGATTGTTGGTTCAAAAAGGGAAAGAAGAAACTGTTTCGACAGCTAACCTAAGTGCTACTACAAACCAAGACATAAGAAATGATCATGAGTTTACGTATGAGATACTCTCTTTCCCAAAATATGGAAGAATATATGTGAATAATCTATTAATGGATTCCTTTACTCAGCTTGATCTGATAAAGGGGCATGTGACCTACAGACATGATGACAGCAACAACCTTATTGACACATTTAACTTTACAGTCCGTGCTGGAGATGTCCATCTGCATGCTGCACTGCAGGTTCGCATATATTTGGAAAGTCATCAGCAGCCACCAAGGATTGTGAACAAAAACAGTCTCTTGGTTGAAGAAGGAAAACCAGTTAAAATCAGTAAAGGAAAACTGCAGGTAGGCTAACCATGTTGTCCATTCCTCCAATCTTGTAGCAAGTTTTCCTCACTGTTTTTTTAACTGTTGCAATGTCTTTAGTTTGTATCTTCTCTTCTTTAACTGCTTTGATTACTACTGATATGACTGCATTCTGGATGCTTGATTCAGGAGAGACTGACACTAGCAGTCTTCCATTTTTAGGAAGGAAAACTGATTATGTTAAAGACTGCTCATAGTCTTTGACTCTTATTACATATTGGTGCTTAAGAAAATTACGATTTGGAGACGCTGCATGTATATATTTGTTCTAGTTGTAACAATTATTTGTACTCCATGTAATGTTCTTAATTGAGCTGGTGGGAAGTGTCCACTTAAATTTGAGGTTTACGTCCAAAATTTTAAAAAACAAGTCAAGTCACAAACCTGAGGCCGTTTCTGTTTGATTAGTTCTTCCGTGTCTGATGTTTGTGTGTAGCCTTCCAGTAACCACCGCAAGAGGGCTCCAGCCGCACGTTGCTGAAATCCTGAAATCCCTGTTTCAGGCAGAGGTCTATAGCTGTGAGGCCATTGGTTAGTTACGGAGTGTGTTCCTTTTCAAAACTTACAAAACATACTTGCAGTTACAAAATGGTTCCCATGCCACCTTTATTTAACATGTGTTTGCTTAAAGTATTGTATTGTTTTGGGAACTGTGTAACCCGTATAAGAAGTGCCAGTTTAGTTAGATAATCCCAGGATTAAAAGTGAAAAATTCAGAAGAGAATTACAGAATTTCTCCCACTTCCATTTGAATAATTTTGGGATATGTTCTTAATTTAAGGTTGTTCATGAAAATAGTTCTCCATCGGAGATTGTGTTCACAGTAAGACAGCTTCCAGTACACGGATACATTCGGAAGTTTTCCTCAGAAGAAAGTTATCTCAGTTCTGACCAAAGGCCAGCTTTGAGCTTCACACAGCAAGATGTCAACGAGGGCAAAGTTCAGTATGTGCAGACAGTTTCTGACCAGCTAGATGACCATTTTTTTCTGGATGTGACCAATGGTGTCAGAACAGTGAGTGGAATAGAGATCTCTGTAGACATCATCCCCAGAATGATTCCATTGGAAGTACAGAACTTCACAGTAATTGAAGGGGGCTCAAAAGCCCTGGTGGAAGATAATCTAAAAATATCTAGTAGACACTTTGCAGGACTCAGCTGTGAATTCATTTTAACTGAGCAGCCAAAACATGGGTATGTTGAAAACTCTCGTGTTCCTGGAATAAAGTTAACCACATTTACCAGAAAACAGGTAATGCCTTTAGATCTTAGATGTAGTCTTGATGAATTCTTTGTTTTGCTGAAAGCTGTGGGATTTTGTGGGAGGTGGTGAGAGACATGAGTTTGAGCTTTATTCGGGCCTTGAGTTGAAGATCTTTCTGCTGTTTCTGGCTGGTCATTTGGAGTGGGGAGGGAGGCTGCCTTGTTGTGGTGACCCACATCACGTCCTTGATGGCATTATTGACACAGACTAGCGTGCTATAATTACAGCAGACTGATGCGCCACTCACATTCAGGCAGAGTTGTAGATACTCTGGAAATGTGAGACTGTGGGTGCATTTTGAAAAGACCAGAGGAAATGATACCTGGATTGAACAAGGAGAACAGTGGAAAAAAAGTAATTTTTAAGCTAATTTCTTTGCTCACAGGCAGCCACTATATGCACAATGTGCTAATTTTCAGTCATTTAGCTCCAAGAAGCAAAATGGTATCATAAGTCACCATCTACTAACACTATGTTCAGATTGTAGATTCCAGGAAGCATTGTTAAATATAGTGGGATTGGATTTCCATTTTTCCATCAGGAAGAAGGGAGAATGCTAAGACTGGCAAGATATTCTGGCTAGAGGAATGGACAGATGAGCAGTAAAATTTACTGTTGTGAATGGAGCAAAGATAGAGGTACAATCTGATATTACAGCATAAATAAAGTTTTAGAAGTCATAAAATATTTGTGGAATAAATACAGAGAGCCATGACTAGGATATTATTCAATGTGACATTTATTTTCTTCTAGCCTCTTTAGTTTTTCAGCTTGTTATATTTTTCAGGTGGAACAAGAATTAATCTACTATGTTCATGATGACAGTGAAGAACTGATGGACAATTTTACTGTGATAGTAAATAACACGGAATTGTGGAAACAAAGTTTGCCCCGAACTGTGTTTGTAACTGTTACTGCAGTAAATGACGAAGCTCCTGTTGTAAAAGTAAACAGAATTCTTCAGGTTTGTTTGTCAGCATTTTGAAGTGTTAAAATTAATTCCATTAATTCTGATGCCATTTAATGCCCTTTCATTAACAGACTATTGGGTTTGTATCTAGTAGAGGATAGTCAATATAATACATAGTAGTCCTTGGATTTAGAGAAATTAATGCTAATGAAAGGAGGCAGTACGTAGGTTATTTGTATTTAGGAAGATTTTAGACATCATGGAGAACACTTTTGGCTGTTGTGAAGTTTATCTAGAAGGCTGAACAAGCATTCTTTTAATATTAAACTTATGTGAAGTCTCTTGGACTGATGTAGGGCTTGTGAAGGTGGATGGCTTGCACCTGGATGGTTGTTACGTTTTAGTGTTGTTTGCTGCGGTATCTTGAGGGCTGTTACGTAACATGTAATGAGCATGTAACTTAGAAAAGTACCAAGAATAGTGATGATGAGAATGCCAGCTTTTCACTATTGTATTTGCACAGCCTTTTGCCCTGAAGTGTACTAAAGGGTCAGACCTGCTAAGGTACATTCTACTGCCTGCTCCTGTCTAGATGTGCCAGTGGGATGGGACAAGAGCGAATTGATTATGTTTTGGGTATTACTTACACGAAACAGGAATGTTTCCTTCTTTAAAATTGCAAATAATACAATGCAATCTGTGAAAAATCTAGGGTCATCAAAATATAAGTGCAATCACTGAAGCTATAACTATGTGATACTGTGAGCTAAGAAAAAGATATGTTAACTTTTTTCTAATTGCCTTTCTCCCAAAAAATGCTGAAGGAAATTTTAAAGTTGTTGATTGATACAACCTTTAGCTCGTAATAACCATAGCTGACTTTTTAATCTACTGATCTTTGAAAAGTTATCTACCACTACAGAAGTGACTACTGCCACTTCAGTTTCAGTGCATTTTCAGATTGATTGATTAATTAATTTGTTTATTTATAGTATTTAACCCAGGACATATTTGTATAGTATTTGTTTGTGTTATGGTAGCACTAAGTAACCAAAACCGATTTAGTAAAGACACTGTGCCCAAAAAGCCCCCATGCGTAAAGACTTCCAGTCTGAGATCTGATGGGTAAAAATAAATTAAGTGACTCCAAAAAGCAGAATGAAATGAAGATGGGTCAGCTAATGAACCTGTGGTCACAGTGAACCAGCTGGAAGACATTAAGGCAGAGAAGATACTTAGGAATCTGTTTGAAAGAAACTAAGCAGGATATTTTGAGGCTGCCATCATTCCCAGTGCTCTGTGATGCAGTTTATAAATGGGTGGTACCAAAACATGCATTTAATTTTACGCAGTTAGTTGTGTGTTGGAGAGCGAGAGTGTATTACTGTAAGGATGATCATAACCTTGTGTTGTGTGTTTAGCCATTTTGCATGAGAAAACACACAATTTTTAAACTAGCCATAATGGTAGTGTTGTGCAGCTTCACGGTGACAGCAGATTTCTGCAGATGCCCACAACAGAAGTCGTCCTGCCCTGTGCAGACTGCTGACAGAAGGGCAGACTGCCTTCACAAACATTTGGGTGGCACACAGCAAAACCCTCCCTGGTTGAAGTAATTACAGTGGTACTCTACAGACAGTAGCACAGCACGCAGTAATCTTTGTCTAGTCACAGAGAAGAGGGCACTATGTTCAGTCAAATTTTTCTAGGTTTCCGTTCTGGTGCACTGCTGGCATTAAACTGTTGGCATTGAACTGCTGGAATTGCAGTCTGTTAACATAACTAAGGCTGTGCAGTGCACTGCAATGCAGCTTATAGATTTTTCAAAAAATATCTGTGAATCTAGGCTTCCCAAGAGCAAGGATGACAAAGCTTCACCTACCCAGAGTTGGTCCTCTCTACTGGGGAGGCAATCTGCATACTAGAACCAGGATGCTGCCTTTGTGCCTGTGGTTTTGTTAGTCATGCACAAGCTGTTGTTGAGAAATGAAGTTTGTATTTGTTGTGAGTGGGTACGAATATGTACGCATGTGGTGGATTCGTGTGCAGTCTGAAACAAATCTGGCAGTCAAGTTATCTGCTAGGAGGAATACACTGAGATGATTCTTCCTCAAATCAAACTTGCACATCCTCAGTGAAGTGAAAGAAAATGGGTTTTTCTTAGTCCTGCTAAATACTGAGATGAGACAGGCATTTCTGTGTAGGGTGATGGTAGCTGACCCCATGTTCTAGCCAAACAGTCTGTGCTCCTCAAGGGCATTGCTAGTGGTAGATGCTGAATAATAGACTATGTTGCTTTTAAAAACTCAGTAGCTCTTCTATATATTTTGTAAGGTTGGAAATACGCAAAAGTATGAAATGACAGACCAGTACTGTGAAAACTGAAGTCCAGTAGAACTGTTTGAGTTGACTGAAGTTTAGGACTTCAGAAATTTTGCAGGTCACAGTATGAAGAGTCAGAAAGAACTGCTGAATGATAAAAAATAGGCTAGGATATGGTATCTGCTGTTGAGAAGTAGCTTATGTGAAGAGGTGCATTATGTGGCCAGTGATGTTGGTATGGAAGTTAATTTTGGCCTTTGTCATGGGCTTCTGTCCAAATGCAAGAAACTGTTGGGCATGTGTACACATGCTGAATGAGTCTAGCTCTAGCTTCCTCACTTCAGAGACATCCATAACATTCCTTCTTCAGACAGCCTTGTCTGTTGTTATCAAGGTTATGAGCACCATGGAGGGAGTTTCAGGGTGTCAGACATCCAGCCATTTTGGGAGTTTTTCTCTGGTTTGTCTGTAGGAGGTGGAAGTAAATGAGGGTTTAAAATGTTTTGGTTTTTTGGTATTTGTTTTTTTTTTTTTCCCCAGCTCAGAATTTGTGATATAACATATAAAATACAGAAAGTTTTACTGTCCTGAGAACTTCTGTAATGCATTTAATTTAAATCCTTTCCATTGCAACAAACTTGTGAGATATATTTTTATTTAGAATCTTAAATTATCAGCATTTTAGATACAATTTCTTAAAATTTCCACAGGTTTTATGGACTTTTCTTATTGTGGAATGGGAATGGGTAAAAGAAATAGGATGTTTTGAAAAAAATCACTCTCCTAGCATTATATCCTGCATTTATGTGTGTTTAAATATATGGGTAGCAATGCTGTGAAATGACCGTATCCTCCTGTTGCCACAAGAGGGCCATATTTTCCTAGAATTAGTTTTTTTTAAAAACCCACAAATTTAAACTGATTATTTTTGTTGTTTTCTCTGAGTTGCTCACTAGAGTGTTAAAATGTGAATACAGAGTGTCTAGTAGGATATGTGGCATGCAAGGAGATACTGATGAGCTGAACCCTGTAAGTAGAGCAGAATAAATTATTTCACATCAGCAGGGTCATGAACCTTTTTTTGGACTGTGCCTGTGGAATATGTTAGGCACATGAAAAATCAGTGTCATGCTACATCCTGGAAGTTCAAATACAGTTTTCATGGTGCTCTTCAAGGAGATTTTGATCCCAGATATGAAAAATAAGATGGTTGTACAATTCTTGCTGTGTTCTCAGTATTTGCTTCCCTACGATTCTTTTCAGCTCTTAGATCTCCTTTCATTCCTCAAGGATCATGTTGCAGGCCATGTATAGTACTTGAAAAGCATTGAGTGGTAGTGTGCTGGGATAACAGAATTAAATACTGACATTATAGAAAAAACACTTTTTTTCTCTTATTAGAAATTTTAATTCTTTTTTCCTTTAGTAAGGAAAATAATTTGAAACTCAGTGAGTCATTTGTAATGACATGTGTCCATTGTAATTTCTTATATTTTTGCATATTCTCTATGTGACCTTTTATTTTCTTCATAGAATAATCTACACAAGTTCTACTGAGATGAATTAAAAGGTCTCAGTACAAAACATGTGACACTGATGTCCTTTTTTGGTGCCACTCTCTAAGTCACCCTGTGCCGTTAGTTGTCGTTCTGTGTCATAAGTGTCATCCTTTGTCAAAATTTGATATTAATAATTATATTACAGCAAAATGTATATTTCAGGGGAGAAAATAACTATTTGCTCATTGCAAGGTATTTTCTATTATAAACTTAGTTTTCAAATTTTTCTGATTAGAAAAAAATCTAACTTCATTTTAGTATCTCTTTTTCCATGGCACATATTTTGTGATACAATGTAGAATGAAATCTTCCCTCTGTTGAAGTGTGGTGGCACAAATCTCAGTGGTTTAAAAGGTTTTCTTTCATAGTAGAAATTAATGAATTGCGATTTTTGGCTTTGGCAGAGGTAAAATGCCCTTTGTTAAGAATCATTTTTCCTCTTCAACCGTTTGGTGTGATGTTACTACCAGATATTTATTAAGTGTACTAAGACCCTAGGAAGACAGGAAGGAATGATGCAGTGTGTGTTTGGAATCTCAAGATGAGGTATTTCAAGGTTTAGGCTTTTAAGATTTTACACTATGATATAAATTATGCATGGAAATAATTGATATTGATGTAGTAAATATTTTAAGATTTTCATTTCATGTTGAGATAAATATGTATTGTTCTCTGTTAGCACTTTCATCCGTAATTCCAAATATATACAGCAGAGATGAAGAACAAAATGGGCCATTGTTTATCCTTCCCAAACAAGAAATTATCCAGTAAGATAGGGATGAAACTCAGAGAGCTGTTTTCTGCTCCTTTCTGCTTGAAAGAAGGGACTTTAAAGATCATCTAGTCCCAACTCCCCCTGCCATGGGCAGGGACACCTCCTGAAGACCAGGCTGCTCAAAGCCTTATCCAGCCTGGCTTGGAACACTGCCAGGATTGAGGAATCCACAGGCTCCCTGGGCAACCTGTTCCAGTATCTCACCACCCTCACAGTAAAGAATTTCTTCCTAATATCTAGCTAAATCTCCCCTCTTCCAGTGTGTACCCATTCCTCCTGCCCTGTCACTCCAGTTCCTGTCAAAGAGTCCCTCTCCAGCTTCCCCGTAGGCCCCATCAGATACCGGAAGGTGTCTGTGAGGTCCCCACACAACCTTCTCTTCTCCAGGCTGAACAGCCCCAGCTTTCTCAGCCTGACTTCGTAGAAGAGATGCTCCAGTCCTCTTATCAACCTCGTGGCCCTCCTCTGGAATTAGACTTAGAATGTGGTCCAGATTTAGATTTACTAGAAGTAAGTGATGGTTTTTATACCATCTTTCTAAAAACTAGTTGACTGTTTTGTCTAAGATTGTGACCTTGCAAAAGGGTAGGCAGCTGTTGGAGGCATCAGTTGTTTTATCTCCCACTGTGCTGAGCACCTCTGGGTTTTTTAGTGCACTAAAAAAGGGCCTTTAGTCCATTTTGTTAGAAGAAAATAAGGCAGCTACAAGAAGTGCTCCATTTGTATGGGAGTTTGTGCTGTCCCTAGGCTGTTTTTCTTTTATCTTTTCTGCTGGTGAAAGTAGAGTGTATTGAGTGCCTTGCCTGCTGTGAAATACATGACACTAATATTCATGTGTATGTGTTGGAAAGCAGCTCCTTGACTCAGTTATCATAATACAATTTTTGTTATGTTTCTAAGAGTTTGTATAATTCTTGACAAATAGAACACTTGTGCTCCAACTGTCTGAAACTCTTAACTGATATAGGGTGTATTTGCTTGTATTATTTCAAGGTCTTTTATTTTGAAAATGATTTGCCAGGATGAGCTATGCCAGTCCGTGATCAGAGATTTGGATGGACAGTAACGAAACCTGTCATAGCTGCTAGTGTTGCACAGCACAAATCTTTCTTCTTTTTCTTGGAGTCCATCCTCGTCCCCTGTCTCCTGTTGTCCCAATTTTCTTTTGTATGCATTTTCTTTCTTTGTTTTTTTAAATTATTTTTGCTTTTCTAGGTCTGGGTGGGTTCAGTCACAGAAATAACTATTGATGACCTCTGTGCAGAAGACAAGGACTCCTCACCATCAGAACTTGTGTATTCCATTACTCCACCTAGCAATGGGCACTTGGCTCTGAAGTCTTCTCCAAACAAGAGCATCCTTACTTTTACCCAGGCTCATATAGTTAAAGGGCAGCTGGTATTTGCACACAACGGTATGTGATTTCAAAAATATTATGTCAGCTACAAAAATACTGCTCCTATTCAGTATATTTGTGTTTGTAATCCATTAAAGATTCCATTGTAATGTCACAAAGATCTCGGAGCACTGGTTATGTGATACGTTATCTCAAAAACTAAATAAGAAAGGGTCTGACATCTACTTAAATGTGTGCTCACTGGGAAACCTTGGTGTTCTTGTGGTTCATTAGATAGCAGCCTTCTTTCTGAAAGGAGTTTTGCAGTAGGGGAATATTTTCATGTACCTTTCAGAGATATGAAATACATTTTTTTGACTACTGTGACTGAAAATTTCCTGAAGCCTTTCTGTCTCGCTGCAGTGCAGAGCTGTTCATGGACCAACAGTCTCATAGATACCTGCCACAGTGTACTGATGGATGATGAAGTTATAGTTCATCTGTGTGATGTTGGTGTCCCTTTCAGGCTATGAAAGAATAAGCTTTAAACATTTCTTTCTCCTAGTGTCCAGAGCTAGAGACTGGGTTTTTTGTGCATTTGAGAGAATGTGTGGGGAATAAAAGAAGTCAGAGCAGCTTTGTGCATCCTTGAGTGTCAGTGCTGGGAAGCCACAGGAATGAACTTCCCAGTGGGGTTCCAGCCAGAAGAGGTAGGGCTTTCACAGGGGCATAGCTACCTGTTTCCTGCTCCAGCTCTATTACTGTGTTACCTCAGCTGAAAGAAGAAAGCAGTTGCTACAGAAGGAATAAATCATTGTTTTGGGATGGAGATAGAAGAGGTACATTGCTCTCCTGCCAACCCTGAGGCAGGCTGGAATTCCAGTGCTCCCTTGGGTGCAGCAGTCACTCCAGATTTGTGCTGTGTCTTCATGAGGTTAAAGTAGTCTGCCTTATGATGCACTGTCTTGCAGAGTGGATATGTGTTGCTGAAATTGCTTTACAAGCAGCTGCTGGTGAGCTGTAAGTATCCTGCTCAAATAATTTGATCAGGAAGTGAAAGGTCAAGAGCATGACAAAAGTGAGCCAAGCTGTTTAAATTGTTCCAAGGGAGACTTTGACATGTAAAAACCGCTGTGATGGTAGGACAGTGGTAAGTCTCAGTGTGAGGAAATTAATCCACTCTGTGTTTCAGAAAGGGCAAATGCACATCTGTAGTCTTAGAGAGTGAATCTTGATTAATTAAAGTGAAAAGAACAGAAAATTTAATTTTTCCAATGAGTGGGAGTGTACAGTAAATTTGTGACATAAAATTGCCCAGGTTGTGTGTCAGGTCTTGCAGCTGCTCTGGCTCTGCCATCTGCTCAACCTTATGGTCTCCAGTGCTTCACAAAGTATTCTGGTCATTTAGCTTCTTTTCATTTCTCAGTCAGTGTTTGTCTTCCCTCCTTCATCTTGACCTGTTGTTGGAAATGTAATTGTTACTCCCATCTTATTGCCTCCAGCCTTATCCTGGGGCCTTTCCTTATGTTGTTGCTGTCATTCACCTTTTTATCCCTTTTCTCTACATTTCCTCTGTTCCTTGTCATCAGTCTTACAGTGTGTGCTGGCTTCTTTGTCTCCTTTTGGAAGTATCCCCATCTACTCTTCCTACTCACTCGAGCTGTTTCCAGAGGGAAGAGGAGCATCTTCTTGGCTGAAGCAGTTCTTCCATCCTCTGGCTACTCCTCATGGCACTACACGCTTTTTACACCTGTATGTGGCAATGACTCTCCATCCTCAGTGTCTTTCGTACTGCCAATGGAAGTACTATCATACTTTGCTTTTATGCCTCTAAATAAGACCTCATAATTTTCCCTTCACATTGCTCAGCCTTACGAGTTACATTATGCTGCTTATTCTGTGCTGTGAGTTGCAAATCTTCCTCTCTGCTCTCATGTTTTTGAGCTCCCCTTGAATTTTTTGTTTGTTTTCTCCATAATCCCTGACTGTTCTATCACCGATGTAAATGCAGAACTAGAACACACGTTTCCTTTTCTGTACCCCTCTTTCAGTGTAATAATTCCTTCCTTTTTTCACTCTTGCATCAGTCCAGAGTGCTCCCCTCTCACTTTTGCAGTATGGGCTCTGCCCTTAAACCCTGACAGTGTTTTTCTTAGGGCAGTAATGAATTGAACTCTTGTTGATTCTGAAGTCTTAGCATCTTCTCGATGCAGCTTTTACAAAGCCTCTTTCTGGTGTCCTTTTAATCACCTCTGATCAGTTACAGCTTAAAAAATTAATTGTCATAAAATAATAAATGCTCCACCCAAGCAGAACTTGGAGATGTAGTTCTGTTCCTGACTGCTGATGACAAAATGGCTGTGTCAAACAGTTAACCTGCCTTAGCCAAAAAAGCAAGTGAGGCTGTGTAAGCAGGTTTGCTTCAGGCTTTTTTCAACTTAGTGCAAATAGTAGACTCCAAGATGGTTTTTGAATAAGCAGCTGGTTCATTTTTATCAGGAGAATACATCAGAAAATAAAAACTTTAAAAATAAAAACAATATGACCAGATATTCCAGAGCTGCTTCAGCTGCCTGGCTAAATATAAGAGCTTTCTTAGGGGTGTTGTTAACTATAATCTCAGAACCCACATTTGATTCTTCTGATATGTTAATTTACAGTTAGGCAAGGTATGCTATCTTTACATGAAAGTACATGGCACCCTCTGGCTTTCAGTGTCTATATTCTTTTAGCAATATCTTGTGGCTAACTTGGGCAAAGCAAATAGAAGAGCATGGTAATTCTTTGCTTTTTTGTTCTTTTTACCTAATAGAACAATATGGGAAATCTCTGCTTAAAAGCAGCCTGTTAGTTCTGAGAGATGTATTTTTACAGGAATCCACTCAGACTCCTGGAGGTATTTTGCTATTGCTTGTGCCAAAGTACATACAGGTCCTAAGATTAAAGAGAAAAATGTGCATTTATTATGAGTACACATAACCACTGAAATAGTTTAAGCTGTGACAACATACCTTCTTCAGCAAAGCTGAAGTGCAGCAAAGAGGCAAAGGAAACAACCAGAGTGTTGATTCAGACCTTTGAATATAAAACAAAATGAACAAACAGTCTAGTTACGTTTCTCCCCAAATTCCTTCTTTGCCAAAATGTGACTGCTTAAGTGCTGTGGACCCTCATAAGACATAAATGGAGATGGAAATTTGGGGGTCATTGTCTCCCCAAGTTTAATTTGGTTTCAGCTCTGCTGAGTCAGTGAAGAAAGAGAAGAAGGGGACACTCTTGCTGATTTACATCTAAGGGATGTCTGGCCTTCACTGAAAACAACAGCCAGTAGTTCTTCCTGGGGAAGGTGTTAATTGCATTATCAATTCATTTAATTCGAATTAAGATACAAGGGTTCTGATCAGAAGTTGCTTTCAGGGATGATTTTGGATATATTGCTAAGGAAACTTTCCTGTCTGCCCATCCAGGAGTCACTCTGGCAGTCACAGTGACACCACCCAAGACTTCCATTGTTGAGATGGAACTCCCTTCACATCTAGTGGCTCCAGTGAGCCTTGCTTGACTCTACACACCCCACACTCACACAGTTAGACAAGGTTTCCTCACTGACTTGACTTCAGGTTTCCCTTAGCAGAATCTCAGGTGCCTGCAGCCTTAAAATAATTTAATCATGGTGCAACAGTAAGATAATGGCTCTGGCTGGGAGCCTGTGAGGTGGAACCCTGACCCAGCCTAAGCCACGAAAGTCTGGAGCCTTTGGCTCCTGCCATGTCTCTGAGTGTCGGTCCCCTGGCTGCAGGTCCCCGTGTCCTTTGTTAAGCAAAGTGTCAGCAGTTCAGGGCCTCTTGCCTCAGGTTCCTGCCACCCAGAGCTCAACCTGCAGCTCCACTGCAGCTGCACCCAGAGCTACCTGCACTGAATGTATTCCTCAACAATATTTCACTGTAGCCAAGAGTGAAAAGTGTCTGGTGTATGTTTGTGTTTTGTATGACAGAGTAATACAAGAATAAATTTATGATTTTGGTTTCTACAGGAGCAATGTCTGGAGGCTTCAATTTTCAGGTGACGGATGGTTTGAACTTTGCATCCCGACAGATTTTTAGCATCATAGCTCAGACGCTGGTCATTAGCCTTGAAGTGAACAAAGGGCTCGGTGTCTTTCCAGGTATATTTTTTTGAGATTATCATGATTTTGTCTGCTTGAAAATATTGCCTCATACAGAGTTATTTGTCAGATTCTTAACTGACTAAACTAGGGAAAACTGTAGCTGGGAACATTCATGTGTGTTTTTAAGAAAAGGGTTAATGTTTTCTCAAACAGCATATTGCTTTTTTTGCTTTGTAGTCTTTAACTTTTTGATGTGCGCATGCTTGGAGTCATAGAAATTGGCAGTGAAATGTTCAAGTACAATGTGATAATAACACTGTGTGCATAAACTCTGGAGATTTCTCATTCGGGTTTGTTTAAAATCTCTGTAGTCTATTCAAATATTTAGAGATGTCTTAGGTGGTTGTGGTATCATCTGGTAAAAGCGATAGAAGAGTAAAGTTTGTGTCCATGAGATTCTGAATAGCATGTGTAAGCTTTCCAGATAGCTTGACTTTTCATTTGTTTGAAATGGGTTAAGGAGAGCAGCACAGACTCACTGATGAATCAGAAAGACTGAAAACTTTGATTCATGTTTGTGCATTTGTAGCTAGTTGGTTCAGCAGCTCAATGTTTTTTTAATGAAATTATACCACTGAAGGAGTTGATGTGCTAAGAGGTCTCACCAGAGCCATTTTCTCCTTTGCGCTGGCAAGAGTAATCCCTCATTGAGTTAGGAATCTAACATTTATTGCAGGATTAAAGGAGAAATAAAGATTCCTTTTTTCTCAGCAGTATCTTGCGTCACACTTTTGTTTGTGCTGCCTTCTTTTTTTTTTTCTCAGAATATGATTTGTAGAGAATCAGAGAGATACTAAGAATTAGCAGCATTCTAGAGGTAGTCATCTGTACCTTGATTTATTAATTGGATATGGAAGAGGAGCACTTTGTCTTCTTAAACTTCTGAATGTAAGTTGCATTAACAAAGGTTTGCAACAAAAGCTACTTAAACACAGGCAACAAAAAATGAGATTGTAGCAGCATGATCTTCTAATTCACTCAATATAAATGGGATTCATGTAAATCCACTTACAAAGCTTATTAACCTGCAATTTTGGTGTATAAGGTTGCCTTGGGCACAGGGATTTACTGGAATTCTATCTTAAGCCAATGATAATTGTAAGAAAAGTATGCCTAATACTTCCATAGAAGGCAAAGTCTCTAGGCTGTCAATCAGTTCTTCCGTTTACAAAATACAGTATTTCTTTCAGCACTGCAAACTGTATTCATCCAAGATGGCAGTTTTTTCCTGAATTCTCACTTACTTTGGGATAGCAAAATTCCTTTTAGATGTTAAAAAGTGTTACTTGCTTTTTTACATGTTCTCTTTATGTTATTTTTAGAGACATTCTGGAGCTGTTTGGCTTTCAGCTGTACTTTGCCATCGTGAAATGACAATTACAACAATGATGGTGCCAAATGGTTAAATATATATAAATACAACAGCCAGTGTCCTGTTATATTTTATAGCACTACAAAAAAAAGTTAATTTTGAGCCAGCCTGAGAAATTTTCTCACTGGGGTAGTAAAAATTGAATTTATTGTGAAGAATTTATCCTGTCTTCATGACTGGGTGTAAACTATTCCCTAAAGCATATTGTTCTGCAATTTTATAAGGGCGAGTACTGCTGTTTTCTTTTGTGTTGGGTATACCAGATCTGTTTATATAATTTATAGATTTTTTTTCTGTTTAACAGAAGCTTGTTTTATTCAGTGTACTCAGAAAATTGACTGCTAGATATATCAGCTTTTTCTAGTGTATGCTAGATACGTGCAATTGGAGGATTTGCTTCTTCAGGAAGGCAGTTGCTCAAACAAGGAATGAGCTGAGTTTCTCTGAGAAGGAGAGGAAGCCTGACTTGTAGTTAATTGGAAGCAGAGCTGTCTAATCAGTCCGTAGATGAGATGATTTATAACTGTTCAGCAGTGATAGGGAGAACGCTCGTGCCAAAGCATTTTCCTAATCTTAAAGGTAGGCAGTAAAAATGTGTAACAAAATTATTAGGCACCAACATTATGCTGTTACTGTACTCTACTTGAATAGATTAGCTTGACCCTACTCAGCATCACCTGTTCTTGTTATGTGTCTTCCTTCTCTCTCTGTTCCTGTCCCCTGTGTTGGGGTGGGGTTGTGTTTGTGACCTCTCCTTCTGCGACTGGGAACACACAAGCAGTTTTCTCACTTCATATTCCTTCACCCAGTCTGCTGGCTGGCAAATAACCTTCCTCTCCCTGTTGAGGTGTCAGACCAGAGGAGGACTACTGTGGATGCCAGAGAACAGTCTCAACTCTCAGCTCAGAAGTGGATGAAGGAGAAGGTTATATTTGGGGGAGGATGCCATTTTACAGGAGAGCATGATAGACTATGTTGTCTGTGTCTGTAGACTGTATTTTGGCCAGCGGTGTGTGGTGAGTGAGGTCAGGTCTGTTAGGAATTGAGGGGGTTTTGTGGCAGATGTCCTTGCTCCCTATGGCCCTGCTCTGTCATGGCGGTGGTGTGATACCCTGGTATGGTTATGAAGAGTTGGAGCAGTAGCTTCCATCACCATAGTGTGACCATGTTTTAGAGTTACTCTGTCCTGTTCTGTTAAGGCAATAAGGCCTGATTTGTGTACATAGCAGGTTATTGATAAATAACTGCATTTGCAGATTTATGTGGTCTGATTAACTGTTGTGCTCAGTTGTACGTTCTTGACCACATCTGCTGTACACACAAGGTCATGCTTCCCTCCCTGCCTTTCACACGAAAAAGGGAAAAGAAGGGAGAGGAGGAGGAGGGAGGCTTCTTGAATTAGATATTGTGTGTGAGAATTTTTCTCAGCCTGAGAGACTCCTTCACTTTTCAAAACAGGATGGACAGAGAGACACGGGATGGCAAAATGGGAAAACAGGCAGAGGCAGAAGATCTTATAATAACAACTCTCTTTCAAAGTAGTTGTTATTTGAGCCAGAGCACAAGCAGATGTGAACAAGCAGACTCCTGGTACTAATAATGGCCTGCAAAGCGTCCCTATTCTTCAGCGTTCTTACCATATTTTTTTCTTCTGAATATCGTAGCATATATATGTGTTATTTTGTGTTATTCTTGTATGAACAGTAGGCTTTATTGAAGATGCATTGATAATTCAGATTTTATGTACTACTATATCGTCTTTGAAATTATATACTAAAAGCTATAAAAGCTTGTTGCTCAAGGAGAAAAGAAAATGTGAAAATGGAGGCAGAAGTGGGGATACAGGGGGAATAGGGTGATAGGAATCTCTTGCTTCTCCAAAATTATTGTTGAACGTGAATTTTAGTTTGCTGGTTGTGTACCTTGAAACTGAATCAAAAAGACGCCAGATAAAACTTTTTTTTCTTTTAGGAAATTACTAGCTTTTGGGAAATTACTGCCACAGCTGTGTCAAAAATTATGTTGGTTTGACTAATGCCAGGAAGCTCTTTATAATCTTTAAACCAGAAGATAGTAACCTTAGTTAGGTTAGTGTGGTGCTATGTATTAAAAGGATTTTGTTACCACTCAGTCTCTATCTATCTTAATAAATAATACATTATTTCACTTCAGGCTATTATTTCTGTAACATGGTGTTCTTCCTAATTTGTTTAATTCAGTACTTACATTTTAATTTTATTTAATGAAAATCCTATTTCGTATTGATAAAGTGTACTTCTGTTAATGATTGATTTTGGTTTACGTGTTCACTAGAAACTTTGCTGGGTTGAGGCTTCTCTCAGTTGAATCACCTGTGTCTTCTGTGGCAACTGGGAATACCAAAAAGGTTGGAGTTTGAATTCAGTTCTAGACATGTGATGTAGAAACAGAACTTCTTATACATGCTCTATTCTATACTTCAGGTTGTTTTTACAGAAGCCAGTATTTAGTGATTACACATGCTGAAGAGAACTGCATTTTTTGCATTTTTAAAACAAGGGTACATCCTACTAATGTGCTTTTTATCTGAAAAAGCCATGGAAGGGTTGTAACCAGAAGGTAACTAGAAGAAGAGTAATGCTATTGATGTTATAAAATGTTATTAAAAAGCTAAGTAGAATTCCTGGGTGAGAGTGTGAGTTGTGCATACAAAACTTAGACTTTTGGAAAAAAATGCTGTTGTAAATCTTCTTCCTATAATTGCCATTTTTTAGGTTCCAGGAAACCTATTTCACAACATGATCTGAAAGCTGTAACCAATGATGTGACCAGTGCAGGAAACAGAACTATAACTTTTGTGATTGTAACTTCCCCAAAACTTGGAAGGCTGATCAGAGTAGATTCTGATGATGCCACTCAGGAAATCTTCAGTTTTACGCAGTCTATGGTAAGCATTTACTTTATAACAACTAGTTGAGTGGTAGATTGTTACTTAAAAGGGCATCTCAGTTGCTTATTCTTTGTGTGATCCATTTATATCTGTTAAGTAACCAGGCATATGTGACCCATCAGTGCAATCACCCAGATTTGCTATGTCATTAAATATCTGGCATCTAGTAATGAACACAAGAGGAGCCTTTGTTCCTCTCTGCTTGGATACTAGCAGGGTCTTGGCAATTCCCACTGTTTTGCTTGTAACACTATTTGTCAAGAAGAGCTGTTCTGGTGCCATTAACCAGCAGTCAGAGGTTGGAAGCTTTTAGTTTTTGGCAGAAGGAGCAGCCTTTTTCTCTACGATAAGTCCAAGTATCAGATTCATTTCAGCTGCACACAGTCCTCATGGGTGTCCCCAAGATGACTTCTATTGACTGGATTGGCTGTGGTACTAAATGTTTGAAGTATCTTAACTGTGATACAGGTTCTCATACTGAATGACTAAAACGTGGCAGCTTATGTAACTTGATGGAAAAATTCTTTTGCAAAGGGAGTTACTTGTCTGTGTGCAGAATCTGAATATAACTGTATCTTCAGCACGCATAAAGCTATTCTCAGAAAACTGAAGTGAGGGAGACAAAAGGGGGTCAATCTTCTGACTTTGCTCATGGGAAAACACATGTTTACAGATTTCAAATGTAGCTATTTGATTTAGTGTATGAAGGAATAAGAAAATCTATTACCCAGAATTTGGAACTTGGCCAGTAAAACCTGGAAAAAGGATTGACATTTTTATTAGTTGTTATCAGACTTTGAAACAACCTGACCAAGGATGGTTGTGGAATAAATCTCCACTTGGACTTTATAAATCAAGATGAACACAGAATGGTTCTCATAAAAAGCATGTTCTAATCCTATGTTATTGGTCTTGTTTCAAAAGTTGCTGAGTTTTGTTTTATTTTATGAAAGGGATTAATTGTATAATGACACTGTTCCCTTCTGATCCCAAAATGTGTGATTTTTATGAGTATTAGATGAAACAGTTAAGCATGTTAGACAGAAAATCTTTCGGCTAAGGTTTTGAAATGTCACTCTTTTTGCCTATGGATATGACCGTTATGTGTGTTTATCAGACAGTACCATGTCAGAACATGCCAATTATTCTCCATAGTTTCAGTTTTTACTAAACTTTCCTTTACACTTGTAAATTGTGTAAGGATTTGGGCCATTATAATATGTATGGTTTTCTTGTCTATTGGGAGATATTTCTGTGGCCATTTTAGTTTCAAACAAGTAGAGCTAAATGACTTCTTGCAGGCGGAATTAGGGTATCCAAACCAGCTTGCTATTTACTCTGAGAGAATGAGATATTAAGGGAGAGAAAAGGGATCCTTAAATAAACTTACAGTACAGTGTGTTGTAATCTCAGGGAGTTAAGTATGAGTGAGACAACTGCATTTATGTTACAAACATTATACATTTTCCATGTTATGGAGACTAAAGCATTTAGTTTCTGTTTGGTAACAAGCTTGTAAATCTAATTTGAATTTTAAGAAAATTTTGCATTAGTGTAGGTCTTTGGGTTTTCATTGACTTAATTCTGTGTTGAGGAACATAAAATTTCACTTTGGAGAGCTACTATGCCACTAGCTTATAAAAGTAGTTACCGCTTTTGCTGGGGTGCTGAACTCTTCCATATGCCCTGTGGTTTATTGCTTTGTTGCCAAAGGAAAAAAACCAAAAGAAACAGAAATTACTATTGTATTCCAAGACATTTGTTCTTGAACAGATGTTGTTCAGCTAATATAAGAAAATTATTTGCACATTAAACACTCTTGAGTAACACAGGAGTTTTTCAACATGATGTTCGCTTTTTGTTTTTCTCTGCAGTACTTTCTGTGATATCTTAGAAGTATTTTCATCTTGCAGCAAGCCATAGCTTTTTCATTATATAGAGTCATTGCAGAGGTAAACACAGAAATCCTCACCAATTCCATTCTGTTCTTAGCCCATTCTTTAGAATGGGTTTTTAATCAAAAAAACCTCAAACCAACCAACCAATTAAGATTGATACTAAACACCATTGAATTTAAAGGATGTATATTGTGCCTGTGTTTGTTACAAAAATTTGCTGTCCTCAGCTTGAAGTCCTAGAGGTTTTGGAAAATTACCCTGACCTAACAGATCCTTTTGCTATTAATTTTTTTTTTTTGTTTGTCCTATAATAGCCATTAAGAATTAAATCAGTATAGGGAAAGCAGAAACCTGGAGATGTGCCTGTAGGATTTTATCACATCAGTCTGAATTTTTTAGAGAAAAAAAATGGGATGGTTTCGAGGCTGCTGAGAAAACTGACCTTGAAAGCCCATTTTGCCTAGTGATCTCAGTGGGGGCTGTTGCACTTATTTCAGGATTCAATCTCTCTGTATTCACACCTCAGATTTAATACTGCTAAAATGCTTCATTTGTGATAACAGCAGGGGGGTTTTATTTTCTTTTTTCACATCTTTCAAGCATATGTGATACAAACGTGTACTAATGAGTCTCTTCAAGGTGTCTGCAGGGTGTGAGGAGTATGTTAAAATAGTAAATTTAGAACCGGCACCATCTCAGACAGGGATCTCTCTGGCAATTACAAACTAACGTGCAGTCAGGTTAGTGGTTGCCTGGGAACTTGCCAAGGATTTAATAGGTGTAACTGTCATCTCTCCAAGCCAGTGAATGAATTATCAAGCAGACCAGATGCTGAATCTACTGGATAAGATTCAGTAAGTGTTCTAGTGTTGCTGTCATTAGGAATTCTATTACAGTTCCAATGTATTATAGTATTGATCTTAAAATTCATGTATAGTTCCAGCTGATGAGAAATAATCTGAAAATACTGCCTTTTGCTTTGGGGTCTAAAGAGATAAATGGTTTTATCTTTTATGTGCATTTGTTTCTCTGGAGATTTACTGCTGTATCTTGCAATACTTTGAAACTTGATTACTCACAGTGGACTGATTAGATTCTCTTGAGTATGATGATCTGCAAGGTCACTGCGGGCAGGGATAGGAGAAACCAGAGCCCTCCCTGTCTTTTAGGAATCCCCTTCTTGCTGTGATACAGAAATTTTCCACTACCTAGTTCCATCAACTCTTTGCTTATAAGTGAGAGTAAATATCAGTGGTCATTACACTTCCTTCTGGTTTTCTTATTGTCTTACCAAGTATCTTGTGCTATTTACGGGAAATAACTGCATCAAAGTCCTTTTCCAGCCTTCAGCCTTTCATATGCTTTTTCAGAACAAGCAATTGAGCCCTACTAGTGTCCTTACAAAGAAAACCCGAGACATATGATACTCTGATTTACTAAAAATACAGTCCAGCTGAGCTCATGATCACCGTTACCACTGCTAGTTTGAGATAGTTTCTCAGTGTTATATATCTCTCTGTTCTTCACGTAAGGCTTTTACTAAGCATTCATGCCCAGTAACATTCCACTGACTTTCAGGTGTTTATCTGGCAACACAGAGTCCATCTTATGAGAAAGAGAAATGCAGGATAATCTCAGTGTACATACAGGCAGGATCGATGGGCTGAAGCCAATGGCTTGAGGTTCAGCAAGGCCAAGTGCTGGGTTCTGCCCTTGAGTCACAACAACCCCAGGGAGTGCCACAGGCTTGGACAGAGTGGCTTGAAACTGCCCTGTGGGAAAGGGCCTGGGCGTGCTGTGACAGCAGCTGAATATGAGCCAGTGTGTGCCCAGGTGGCCAAGAAGGCCAACAGCATCCTGGCCTGGACCCGCAACAATGTGGCCAGCAGGACCAGGGCAGGGATTGTCTCCCTGTACTGGGCACTGGTGAGGCCACACCTTGAGTGCTGTGTCCAGTTCTGGGCCCCTCACTGCAGGAAAGACATTGAGGTG
>VWZW01000017.1:36646-108462 GCA_013397115.1 Edolisoma coerulescens | reverse complement strand
GGAGATTTAGCTTCTAATGGATCTCGCTTCATAGCGTTCTTGCACTCGATGAAGGAGGGGGAAGCATCAGCGTAATTCACTGCTTTACTGAACTTCTCCAGCTGAAATGGGGATGACCCAATGCATTTGCTTTATGCTTCAGCTTCTTAGCCTTTTGCATGTTATATCAGCATTGTGAAGCACATCATTAAATGTTATTTTGGGTTCCATTGGAAAGCGTTGGCATTGCGGACCAGATGTCTGTTCTAGATGGTTGGTGTCAAGAATGTTGACTGTGGGTGTATTGTGAGATCCTTCCTCACAGATTCCTTTGGGGTTAGAAGAAGATTTATTTTCATTCTTTCTGTTGGTCTGGAAGAGTTGTTGGTCTGTGAGGTGTTTGTGACAGTGGGCTCCTGGCTGAAGGAGCTGTTGTCACTGCTGTGCCGCCGGTGCACAGGCTCGTCCAAGAGTGGGGACAACGNGGGGACAACGGAGGAGGGACCAGCTTCTCTTTCCTTGGCCACCTTCTTCACTGAGCCACTGCTGCTCTCTTTAGTGCTGGTTATTCTGTGGTTCGGTTTTTCAGCTGCTGGGGCAGGGGACTCTCAAGATGGTCACCTGCATTTCACATTTACCTCTCTTGGTTCACTTTTCACAGACATGGTCTCAAAAGTTTCCTGTCCAGAGTAAACTAAGGTCTGTTTTCACCCACAGAGATTTGAGTTCTTCATATTCTCTCAGTGGGGGCAGAAGTTCATTTTGTACAATTGGGATAGGAGGAAAGAGCTGCTCCTCTGGGTCATTGCTGGTCTGGTCGATGGATGTGTTGCTGCCATTGCTCCTTAAGCTTCTTACGCTGAGTCCTTCACTTCGACACCACTGTCAGACCCTGTGCAGGCTGACAGCACCTTCGCCTGCAAGCTCTCCTCTTGGTCTGTGTTTTGAGTCAAAAGTAAATGAATCTGTTTCAATGAAGTCTCGAGACTTCAGGACAATTTTGCTGGGGACCGATTCACTTCTCAAGTCATATAATCACTTGTTCATCACCTCATTCTCACCGTAAATCAACCTCTCATGCCATGCACCACTCTTCCCCAACAGAAAGACACCCCAGCAAAAAAGTCTTTATTCCCTCCCGGAGCCCCACCATGGACTCCGCTCACTCACACTCTCTCATGTACCCTACTGTAGTATACACACCAGCAAAAAATCGGGTTACTGGTCTCTTTCATGCACCCTTCCTTGGTACACAGACTATTCAAAGTTGGTGCTCTCCTCTAGCGGACAGCTGAGGACGACTGCTCCCTCCTCGTCCACCTCGGACCCAGCCCAAGGGACCCCAGTATCTTGGGTCTTGGGATTGCTCCTTTCTCCTCACCCAGGTGGCCTGTACTTATAACTTGAGTCCCTTCTCTCATTTACCATCTCCAACCGTTCTATCCCTTAGAAGATCTCACTGTTATCTTTTACTTCATCAATTTACTTCCCCAGGTGTCTGTATGGGGCTTGAAGCCCTGCCTTCGATTCTCCCAACCGAGCTGAGTAGTGGTCTATACAGAGCAGTACAGTACTGGTGTATAGCGTGTACTCTCCCTCGGTACACAGAGCAGTACAATCCACACCCTCACCTCTAGGGGCTACAGACCTCGCAAAGATTTCCTGGGGGCCCACTCTCTCTCTTCCACTCGCTTTGCCCCTTTGCCAGCTGACCTCCTCACGGAAGGATGGAATCGCAGCTAGAAGGGCTCTGCACTTGCTTCGCAGATCTGGCCTGCCAGTCCGTGTCTCATACATACACCACTTGCTTTGCCCCCCTACCATCCCCCGCAAACTACTTGCTGTCCCCTTTTCGTAAGCGGGCCGTGTGCACAGACTTATGGGCCACTTCGCAAATTGGAGGGAGCTGCAGGTGCCTCCTCTCTTCTTATCTCATTTGCATTGTGAATCTCCTCTTGTGCTTCAGGTATTAGCCAGCAGTCTGTCGGCGATGCCGGAGGAGCCCAGTCGAGCCACCAAAATTGGCGGGGCGCACCTCTCTTCCAGGATCTTTCAGAACCACTGAGGCAAGGCTTATATCCCAGACGAGTCCCAGATTGTGAGAAATGATGCCTCACGTTGTTAAGTTTTGAAGATTTATTTGTAGAAATGACAATTGGGGATAAAACGGTCTGGAAATCCGCACAATGCAAAGGAGCAGTGCTGGGTGCTTAACTGATCTGGCCAGAGGCACGCCCACAAGGCTGGTGAGGTACATTTTACTCCCCGGAGCTCAGGATGGCTCCTCCCTTGACCCCACCCCCTTAGGCTCTTCTGGTTGGCTCATCTGTATCCAAGGGGCTTCTGATTGGTTTGCAATGGTCCAATAGGGTCTTATGCTCTCTCCCCTCATGTTAATTATGATTGACATTTACTGGAACCTTCTTAGAAGGTTCCAGTTGCCCACCCCCTTAGCTGCCATCGGCCATTTTGTTAGTACAATTCTTTTTAACAGAATATTACCATAACCAGCAATTAAATGTTATTAATTAGTTGTGGCAACTAAAATACTACTACGGTTAACCAATTTTCAGTTATATGCTTGTTCCCTGAAAAGCCAGTCAACCCCCACCCAAACCCCACGCATACAACATTGACAACTCAAATTCATTAATTAGGCCATACAACAACTAACTAATTAACATTCTTAATAACTTTTAACTTAATTGTAATTAGCCATAAAAACTTGTATACAAAAGCCAACTCCAACAATTGCCACTTATAACAGTTGACATATAATTTGTTCTTTATTATACTCATTTATGATAGGTCACATGATACACTGTGTGTTAGATGAAATCTAAATACCTGTGAAATAATAACAATAAAAGTCGTACTGATTACTGTGGCCATAACAGAAGATTTGCAGTTGGTATGTCAGCAAAATTCTCTCTTAATTCAGTGGGGAATTTGGCCTCATGGATTTTGAGTGCACCCTATGTATGCAGTANCCTTAGCTGCCATCGGCCATTTTGTTAGTACAATTCTTTTTAACAGAATATTACCATAACCAGCAATTAAATGTTATTAATTAGTTGTGGCAACTAAAATACTACTACGGTTAACCAATTTTCAGTTATATGCTTGTTCCCTGAAAAGCCAGTCAACCCCCACCCAAACCCCACGCATACAACATTGACAACTCAAATTCATTAATTAGGCCATACAACAACTAACTAATTAACATTCTTAATAACTTTTAACTTAATTGTAATTAGCCATAAAAACTTGTATACAAAAGCCAACTCCAACAATTGCCACTTATAACAGTTGACATATAATTTGTTCTTTATTATACTCATTTATGATAGGTCACATGATACACTGTGTGTTAGATGAAATCTAAATACCTGTGAAATAATAACAATAAAAGTCGTACTGATTACTGTGGCCATAACAGAAGATTTGCAGTTGGTATGTCAGCAAAATTCTCTCTTAATTCAGTGGGGAATTTGGCCTCATGGATTTTGAGTGCACCCTATGTATGCAGTATTTTTTTTTTTTTTCCATGACAGGTAAAATAGAATGTTCTGTCATGGATTACATATTTTTAATAGAATTGTTGGGTTTTTTTTAAAAAAAACCCCAATTTTGTTAAAAAGGTCTTTTATTCCTTCCGAATCACTACTTGTCTTTTAAAATCTTCAAATTGTTTCAGTAAGTAATTTCCATGGTGCTAATTTCAGTAATGTAATTTTGACCTGAAGGCTGTTCAGAAGCCAATACTAAAGAAACAAAACTGAGACTATTTTGACGGGTCACTGAACTGCATATCCAGTATTCAAATTCAGCAACAATAATACAACAGGGAATAAGAATTCTGGTGGAATACTGTGAGATGTTGTTTGTTTTTTGGTTTCTTTTTTCCTTATTTGATACTGAACTCTAGCCTTTAGTGTCTGAAAATTTACCTCTACTTCACATGGCAAAAACTGAGTATCTGTCAGTCAGCCTGTCTGCTTAATTACCTTTAGGCTTAGATTATGCCTGGATGTGCGTAAAATTTCCTTCTCCTGAGAAAGGGGTACATTCGGCTTTCAGTGAAGCAAATACAACTTTCTTTGAAGTCTGTGTACTCAAGCAGATGGCAGTAGAATCAAGTCATGGGCTGCATACTGTCATGTGTCCTGGAGCTACTGACAGAAGTAATCCTGCAATGTAGTATCTATCCTCTTCTGAAGTTTCAGTTTATCCTTCATCTTCCAGAACACTGAACAAATGTGCCTTATACACTACTACCAAGTACTACATACTCCAGCTTTGCTCTGGTGATAAAATGTGCAATAATTTCTGTGCAAAGGGAATATTTTTGTATTTTTGGAAACCCAAGCTCAGTAGTGATGTGCAGTCTCCAGTTAAGGTCCAGTTTTATTTCCACAGAGAACAAATAATAAAATTCCTGTTGACTGCAAAGAATGAACTGACTTCAAGAGAATGGTGCTGTGATCATAACCAGTTTCTTATTAACACTGGACTTCTCATCTATTTTTCGCCTTTAAATTGTTGCAGCTTCCACCCAGCCTCTTTGTAAAAACACTGTTCTCAGCAGTCTCAGCACTGCACTCACCCAGTAAACACTGGAATACCATTTACTTTTAGACCTAGGTACTGCCATTTTTGCTTTTATCGAATGGATTTATGGGCCTCAAGATCCTTGGTGCTCTTCATTTCACACTGCTTTGTTTTGGATGATTTTTTAAATTGTTGATGATTAAGTGTGTTTCTGTCATTTATAAATTGCAGTTATGGGAAATTTTTACCCACAAGGAGGGCCACATGTAAACTCTGCTTGCTCCTGTGTTCTGGGAGCTGAACTCAGGAGCAGTGAGGGTAGTCCTCATCTTTACCACCTCTGCCATGGGCAGACATGATTGCGGTGTATTTTTCAGAGCTCACTTCAAGAAAAGTAGTCCATGTCACTGGAAAATACACAAGCCACATCTTAAGCTGATCAAGTTATTAGAGCACTAGAGACTAAAGATATGAACCCTTCATGTGCTCAAACTAAAATGTATTAGAA
The DNA here is from genome assembly GCA_013397115.1 of Edolisoma coerulescens. Taxonomy (NCBI): domain Eukaryota; kingdom Metazoa; phylum Chordata; class Aves; order Passeriformes; family Campephagidae; genus Edolisoma; species Edolisoma coerulescens. The sequence continues at coordinate 103,424 of VWZW01000017.1, read as the reverse complement.
CCTTGTCACACAGTTTTTACGTCTGTCATTACCATATCTTCCCTGAAGTGAGTGTGTGAGTTCAAGTATGTGATCAGTGTAAAGGGCTCTGGGTGTTGAGGTGTCTCAGGTGGGTCACTGTAGATCTGCATGGTGGACCTTTTCTGCTTTCCCAAAGGAGGTCTCTGGGACTGTTCCGAGCAGCTCTCAGCCAGGGAGGTGGTGTTGCCAGCCACCACAGGGACACCCTTGCACCGTTTGTGGAGATACAGCTGGATGTCTCTTGCCATTTCCTGGGACCCCTTCTGCTAACACCAAGCAGACACCAGCTTCCTCCAGATCCCAGCTGTCAGATGCAGTCTGCCTCCAATGCCTTCTAGACAGTAGCAGCAACCTGATCCCCTTATATCTTCTCCAGGCCACACTCCAAGGAGGAGTAAAGAATTTTAATCCCAACACTTTCCTGACATGTGAAGAAGCCTGCCTCGCATTTTTCTACCTCTGAGACCTTCCTGTCAACAGCAAAAGAGACCTCATGCTCCAATACCAACCAAGCAGTATGCCTACAGTTCGCTACTAAAATAGTGTGCTGCTGAAAAGTCCTGGAGGCTGGTGACAAAATCCACAGTCAGCTTGTGACAGGCTGAACAAAAATACAGAAATGAAATGTGTTCTTCATGAGATTTTGCTAAGTGTATTGGTGTAAAGACAGGTGTGCCTAAATTTGTGGTGCTCAGTGTGCAGTGGAGATGGAGCGTAGGGCTGATGTAGTGCTGGTGATGAAAAAAATGAGACCATGACATAATAGTCAAAAAAACTGCAATGCAATTACAACTCCACAATTGAATGGGCATTCTTGAGCTTGGGCATTTGCATGCTAGGAGAAAAAAATACTCCATGAAAACATCAAATAAGGTGGTAGAATTTGTGCTGGCTCTTTTGGCTTTAGCATAAGGGGCTTGCTCTGTTTCCAAAATGGTTTTGGTTGACAACAGATGTTCATTTCAAGTAGATTAGCCTTTATTGTATCTTGAGCATCTGGCTCAATTTTTAAAGCACTGAGGGGGGTTTTTCAGTTTTGGTTTTGTTTGTATAGCTAAAATCAACCTCAACACCTAATTAATCAGTGAAGTGTGCCAGCATTCAGTTTGCTTCCTCAGTTTTTGCTGCTGGGAGACAACTGTGCCAAAGTGCCTGCCATATTATGTAATGCTTTGGTGAAAACTTTATGTGGATGTAGGTTTATTGTTAATCAGTGATTACTTGGTTTAATGCAAAATGCAGAGGTAGTATTGTAACTGGTAACTACATACGAATTTAGCTTTAAAATCCTACCCTGAATCCCTTGTTAAAAAAAAAAAAAATTAAAAATCTGATTATGTTAAACTTTCCCTGTGGACAGTGCAGAATCGTCTTTGGCAGAGGACGGTTTATCTTGTTCGTGCATAGATATTTAATATACGTGAGAGAAGTCTGCCCTGGCTTAGCTAGAAGGCCAGGTTTGAGATGATAAAAACTAGCTAAGATGAATCTCCTGCTGGGTTTTCTAAATTACAATGGGTCTAGAAAATACAAAAAAACCCCCCATTTCACGCTTATGGATTCTTCTGCGATTCTGGGAACGCACATATTTTATGGTTGGAATCTGGCTTGAATATTTTGGTTGTTTCACTTGGCCTTGAAGTCGTGTATTTTATTTAGTGAAGGTCGGGTTTATGAAGGATTCCCCTTTTTACCAAGTGGAGTTCTAAACTGCAACATTAAAGTGCCTTGAAAACATATATTAAATCAATAAACATTTTTGTTTATAATCCATGCACTTAATGCTTTTGTGCTTTCTTTAAAGACCTGTGAAATGCAGAGACGCGAGAGAATCCCATTGCCAGTAACAGCATTCTTCTGAGTTTTCTAATATTGTATTTTTTAAATTGCATGTGTGCTGGGATGGCTGCTGTGCTGTGCCCAGTACAACTCAGAGTGTGTGGCTGGAAAAGGAGAGACATCTCATTGTGCACCTAACCTGGCCATGTCGAGCACTTGCAGGAATGTAATATCAAATAAATGCATTGATTTGAACTTGCTCAAACAGGACTGCACTGGGTTTGTTTCAGAAAGATTTTCTGTTATTTAACTGCACCTGATTTTAAAATACCAAATTCTTAAATGCATTCATGTTAATACATTAGTGCTGCTGCTTCTTTGATTTTCATCTTGATCAAAAGTACCCCCTCACTCCAGCCTCACACCAAATGCACTGTTCAGCCTGGTTTTTTTTCTCTGTCAGAGCTTAGCTGGTTTGTAGTTGTTCCTGTAACCTGAGGTAAGGAACTTCCTCTTGAGACATCAGAAATGCTGGTGGCCCCAGGGAGCAGCTTCCCCTACACCGTGAGTTAGTACCCTGAGCACAGAAATCTGTCAGCAGTAGAGCTGTGTCCCCCTCCTACACCTCAGAAAATACTGGTTTGGGAAGAAGAGAAAATAGGACAGATATCGTCATAAACCCTTTACGTTTTCCTTTTATTAAAATACTGGAAGGGCCGGCTACAACTTTTGCTGCAGTAGCCTTTGCTACCTTCTACAATGCTAAATTCAGCAGAGAATCTACTTACGTGCCCTCCATCCTGCTTGCACCACTTCTTTCAAGTCAGTCCTTGTGATGCTATGTTGAAGTACATTCTGTGAATATTTTTAAACAGGCTGAAAATAATTGTCCTGGCATATTCAATGGAAACTCTATTAATTTATCTTCACTCATTTCAAGCTAAATAATTCCTGCCAGAGCTTGTATATCCCAAATGCAGTCCCAGAACAAAATGTTCTTTCATTGCAGTTGGTGAAATCTATATTTTCACATCTGTTTGTAGGGAGATTCTGCGTGATGAAACGCTTACTTTATGTGATCATTTCCCCATTTCCAGTCTTGCTGTTTGGTTATTTCTGTGGGAATGCTTTATACATGCTGGTAGGCACTGCTAGATGTGAAGTTATTTGCAGACTGAGTTTTTAGCTGCGAAACATTTGCATGGCTTCACAGTGAGAGGGGCATTAGTTTACATAAATTCGTTGGGGAAAAACAAAGGAGGAGCAGATTGAGCATTGATATGGGATGGGAGTGTCAGAACTCATTGCAAGAACATGGGCAATAGATCAGAATAAATTTGTGTAATGTAAAATGTGTGACTGATCACGATGATTTGCTCCAGCTCATTCACTTTATCTTGCATAGGTATTTTATATGTGGCACATGAAAGCACATTGGTGAGGAAATTCTTGAGAGAATAAAAAATGAGTAATCAAGAGCTTGCCTTTTATATATGAGTATAGACATTCAAGTACATATCAATGAATTTGAATCTCTTAGGGAGAGACATGTAGGAAGTTGTTTTGAGACATGCGAAGCCCCCAGGGAAGGTGCTTTGCTGTCAGTGAGTGCTGAGGAAGGGGCTGGTTAGAGAGGCAGGGGGAGATAGGAGGATTATAGAGACAAGCTTTCTGGGATTAGATGGAGTTTCTAAAAACAGGGGAAGGTCATTTGGAAGCAGACCCATGGGTTTGTTTGAAAGGCAGAGGTGATGTGCTGGGCTGTACCTTAGGCAAGCAAGCTATAATCCACCACAATGCTTGGGAAGAGGAAGTGTCAAGATGAGTTTTGTTCCCACTAGAAGGGAGAGTCGTGCTTAGAGAGGGGTGTCAAGATCTAAAAGATCAGTTTGCCTTTTCTTTTGTTTCCCTCTGCAGCTGGCAAGAGCTCTATTAGAAATAAATCTTCTATGGCATGAACATTTTGAATGTTGACTTAAGAAGGTTCTTTCAAGAAGTCCAGTTGTGGAGTTCATTGGATCACTAAAATCCTTTATATAACTACCACCCAGACTGTCTGAGTTAAGTCGCCTAGGGTGTAACTGAGATATTAAGTCTGTTAGCATGAATGTTACCTTAAAAATAGAGTTGCAGTGTTCCTAATGTCTTGATCAAAGTGCAGAAAGGAACAGGATGAACTTGCTTTGGATTTTGACTGTAATTGCAATTAATGATTAATGGTAAATATAGCAATCTGCAGATACTGAAAGGTATTTGTAAGTAAGGCAACAGAGGTCTTGGTTTTGAGCAGTGAGCAAACTACACAGATAAAGATGGACCTGAGCTTAGTGCTTGAAAGAAATGAAAGTGTCTGGAGAGTTGATCTCATTTACGCATGGCTGCACAAAATACTGTTGAAAAGCAGCATTACGATAAGATCAGACCAGGTGCAGAAGTAAGCAGAAGTGGGATGAATCAACTAGAACAAACAACTGCCTTCTTCATAGACTGTCTCGCTCAATCTGGATTAGGCATTTAAGGTCCTATACGCTTCTAGGAATACTGCAGTATAATCATCAGTGAGTGCCCATTTTCCTTCCCTAAATCACCTTGTTCCTGGTTGCAACACTTAAGTTCATTTAGTCTTCTCTGTGGTGCTGATTTATGGGATTCAGAGACATCTCCTTTGTTCTGAGCATGGGATCTGCCCTCAGAAGACCAGTACTTCTGTGCGTGCCATTCAAGAGCAGGGAGGGAGGTAATGGCTGGTCACCACTGATCTCTGTAATGGCCTACATCTGAACCCACAATTTAAACTTAAAGACACATTAAACCCATTTCCATTCCATTGGTTCCCCAGAAAGCCTGAAAGGTTGTAAAATGGTGGATTCACGGTGCCTCTCAGTGACTCCACAGCTCAGGAAGCAGCAGCTTGTTTGACACTGAGCTCAGCTTGTGCTGTGCTTGGCAGACCTTGGATATTTAGCACCCTATTTCATGTCACACTGGGCTACTGCACAGACAGAGGACGAGAGCCTTCACTGCCCGGCCTCTCTGCATTGCCCCTGCCGTCAGAGGGAGGTCCTCCTGCATCTTCGGTGCAGCTGCAGAAGAAGGAGTCGCTCTTAGGGACTGTCGGGCAGTGGAGCCCTGATCTAGTTTCACAGATTCCCTGCTGCCACCCTGCTGGGGAATTCTCAGGCTGGCAGCTGTGAGCAGAGGGCAGTACTTTACTAAGAAACCTGTATGTACATACTCTGCTTCAGAGTTTTAACTTCCTTTAAAAAAACCCAACCCTTTTAAAGAAACACAAACACAGAAGAAGAATATATAAGCATATATGTAAATCGGACCTTCTGTCAGATATTGTAATAGTTGTAAACAGTGCATCTCGTCCCAGGCACTAGAGTTGCAATCTGTATAGGATGGATATACATACTGAATGCAGTTCTGCCCATTACCTCAGTGACAATTTAAGTCATTCTCCATTGTGGGTGCTGTCATTTTCTTTAACAAGTCTGACTGCCTAGGAATTCACTTGTCTCTGTTTAGGAGCTGTTACGTGGTTTAATTGCTCATCAGCCACAAGTCACCAACACATGTTTATGTTATGGGAACGTTCAATGAGAAGATGTTCCTCTGCATAGATTTTGGAACAGAAAGTTTCTAGTACTTAAAATGTTTGAAAGTCTTTGTAACTCCAGACCTCTTGGAGCTGATAAGTGTATTTCAAGGAATAGTATGGCTGCTGTTGGCAACTTGTCCAACTTTTACTGCTTTGGAAAAAACCACACCAACCCTGCTACACATGGGTAACTGTAGAACAGTTTGAAATAAACAGCAAAATGTATTTTGTCTTCACACTCTTTTCTGGGATGCAAGACATGGACCTGTTACTTTCTTAGCTGTTGTTATAATAAAATAAAGCAAAAATGATAAAGCCAGTTGTTTGTGCAGCCAGTGCAGAGTCCACTGAGACTGAGTGCCTTACTTAAGCAAGTGCAGAGCAGCTGTAGCTGGAAATGTATTTTGGATGCTGTGTGGGTAAATCATCCAACTGGTTATACTGACAGCATGTGCTTAAGGAATACCAAAGGTGGATCCAACAAGTATTTTAAGAAGGTATTTTATTTTCTTGTTTATAGTTTCCATAGAGGAATGGAAGTTGTTGTTTTCCTGTTAGGAGATATTTATATTTACAAAGTATTTCACTGAGCTCAACTTTTTGTCCCATGCTAGAATAGATGACACAAGTGACTAATAGCTTCCGCACAATCATGTGATTTGGAAAGAGGGAGATACCTGACTCAAAGTCTCTGCAAACTGCCTTTGAAGATTCCACAGGCGCAGGAAATGGCACGGCCTCTCTTGCTTTTAGGGCAGACAAACAGGACTCCTACATTCTTTGAAAATAAAATGGGTGCTGGAAACACAGACAGTTCCACAGCAAATCTCTAGCCTCTCTGGCTGGAAGTGACTCCTCTGTGTCAATTTGCTCCTTCAAACCTGACTCAGAGAGATCTCTCATGGAGGTGTAATGGGAGCAAGCACTGTTGGCACTAGGGTGTTGCTCAGCCTGTGAAATCTCATGGGTTGGCCATTGCCACTGATAAAAAAGGAAGAACATTTAGTGAGCTCTTTCACTGAGGTTAAAGCACAACAAGGACCATACCTGCATAGTTGATGACATATACCAGCATTCACCAAACCTTCAACACTCCAGTAGGAGCCCTGACAATGCCTGGCTTCACTGGAAGATGCTGAAATCAGAATGGCCTTTCTTTGGGCTTGCCTTGGATTTACACTCTGCTGAGTGATGGAGTACAGAGTCCAGGCTGGCAGCTCAGGGTATCGCAAGATCCGGCTCTAGCCTACATCTTGCCACTAGGTTTGGAAATCCCATACACTCTGGGAAAGTCTTGGTGTGGTTAGGTAAGTGTGGTGATGTGGGCGTTCGTGTAATGCTGGGGAAATTCAGATTTAAATCTTCTGCCTCTGACTGAGAAAATGTTGCTTTCCACTCCTGGAAGAGAGTCCAAACCTGTGAGCTGTACAGGCTCTTTGCAAAAATACTGAAGGAGCAAGAGGACACAAAACAATCATGTAATGAGTGCTCTCCAGAGAACTAGGGTCAAGACTTCAGTAAGCCAGGTGAGTGTTTTCCTCTTTCCATTACTATGTGCAAAAAGCAAGAGAAAATATGTTTTCCTCTGGAGTAACCTCCAGGGCCTCCTGGGGAGAACTGCTGAGCTGGCTTAGCTGTCACCGGAGTCACTGCCTGGGGAGTGCTGGCAGTCCTTGGTGAATGGAGACTGGCCCTTGCCTGCAGCCCACAGCTGGGAACCAGCCTCTCTTTCATGATACAGACCTTTTGTTACAGTTCCTTTTGTTTGGCACAGGCAGCTCCAGGCCCGTATCAGTCGCTACTATGAAAACTTCTTTCGGATACCTGATGCACCTTTGAACTGTGCGTATGAGTCCACGTGTCTAACACACTACTTTGCTCCTTTACTTGTAATTTTTTTTTTTAATGTAAAGCCCCTGACTCCCAGCGTGTTGTTGTCTAAGTGTTCAGGTATTCTGCAACAAAGGCATTGCATACATTTTCTTCTCCAGATAACCACCTGTAGATGTTAATACCAAGGGTTTTTCTTCTCCTATTGTTTTACCACTTTTTTTTGTTGTTATTTTCAGTTCTCACATAAACAGTCTCACAGAGATTGTATCATCACTCTTTCCTGCAGCCTCAGGCAAAGCAAATTTTCTGATGTTTTACTGCCACACAGCAGTTGCCCAACAGACACATTTTGCCGTGGCTTTTGCAACAACACTTTGTTTTCAGGTTTTGATGGGTTATATTCAACTAGGTCTTCTTTGTCTTGACAGATTGTTTTCCAATTGCTGCTCCATCTTCTACTGTTTTCTCTAATATCCAAAAAATGGGCCCAGCTGGCAGCAGATGCAATTCCACCATGGTAGAGTCTCAGATGAGTATAACACAAAATCACACTCATAGACCCATGCTGTTTTGGAATCGCTTTGCAAGAAGTTATTTTGACTTGCTTTTAAAAATGCAGGAGACAGCGTTCACAGAACACCGCCCAAACTTGCTGCAGAATGAACTTTTATTAAAAGCTGCTTTTAGAGTGTGGGAATAATAACATAAGGATGTGGGGTTCAACTTCAGAATCCCTTGTGACATCCTATCAGGTTTCTCAGGTCAGTGCATTTCAAAACCTGATTCTGTATTTACTTGAAAGTGATACAAAGAGCTACATGTGTCTAAGCTACAAATAGACTAGGGGCAATATTGGCACAAAAAAAGGCCCCTCATCAAGTGTAAACAAAAATGATTTTTTATTGGAAGCTAATAAAAAATTTAATCAGCTCAAATATTTCAGTCTGCAGAGTGATCTTTTACATATAGTAAGGATGGTGTGAGGTGATGACTGTGCATTGGGAAAAGCAGATTTGTCTGTATAATGCTATCATCTCTCCACTGAGTTTTCTGGATTTCATGGAATTTCCCAGTGTCTTGTCTGTGCCAGTACTCCTTATTATAGTGAAATAACTAACTAAAGCCACTGATGATCTGGTACTGATTCCAAAATTTATCAGTGATTCTCCTTTCCTTGTTCTCATTTACAAGGTCATTTCTTTAATTGGTGGAAGATGAGGAGCAGCAAGATGAATGAACCCTAGCTTCCTGTGGTTGCCCCAGTTCTGCCCTTCCTCAGGTTCATCTTCAGCTCCTTCCCCCTAATCTTACACAGAAAACATTCAGTGTTTCCTGTTGCTGATTCAGAACTACATGTGTAAGAGTCTGCAGAGGGATCTGGACAGGCTGGATCCATGGGCTGAGGCCAATGATGTGAGGTTCAACCAGGCCCAGTGCTGGGTCCTGCCCTTGGGTCAGAACAACCCCAGGCAGCGCCACAGGCTGGGACAGAGGGGNCCAGTTCTGGGCCCCTCACTACATTGAGGAAAGACATTGAGGTGCTGGAGTGAGTCCAGAGAAGGTCAATGGAGCTGGAAAAATTTTTTCATGGAAAGGGTTGTTAAACATTGGACTGGGCTGTCCAGGAAGGCAGTTGAATCACTGTCCCTGGAGGTGTTCAGCAAATGACTGGACATGGCACTTGGTACCACGGTCTAGTTGCCGAGGTGTGATCAGTCAAAGGTGCTATTGGAGATCTTTTCCAGCCTTAATAATTCTGTGATTTTGTGATTCTGTTATTCTGTGTCTTGACAAACCAGCCAAAATGTGCCTACACACTGGCCAGATGGCTGCTGCCTCTTCAAACAGGGACATTGAGTTGGATCTGTCTTTGACTCACCATGAGATACTAAATTGGGCTTCTTTCCTCTTTTAGACTGCTAATTTTCCAATGCACTTGTAAGAATTTAGCATCTTTGAGAACGTTGCACCTCTCTCAAACTTGGCTCAAGTTGGATATTGCCCTGAAGCTGGAGCTGGGAGGCAGACAGGCAGATGGCATGGTTGTACAGGGGTGGTTCCTATGGAAAAACAAGCCTGAAAGGAAGAAATACAATTCAGAATTCAATGAATTTTATGGTGTTTCATATATTGAAAGACTGAAATGTAAAACAGGTACACAGAAAGAACCTGGTAACATGATATTTTTGTAGATAATTGAAGAATGAGGAATTGTGGTTTAAAACATGTTCTGTGATTATCAAAGATAAATGCTATTAACACACTGCTACAGTTTCCTGTCCCTTCCTTCTTCCTGTGGTACTCTTAGTTATTGTGGGGTTTTTTTCCCCCCTACTTCTGACTCCATTTTTCTTTTCTGTGCTTCAGTTGCAAGAGGAGAGTGGACTTTGGAAAAACCTCCAGCCACATACATAACCATATCTGAGGAAAAAGGCAAAAAAAGACAAAATGGAGTTTTTCCTTGTCCTAGAAATCAGTGACACTGAACAGGAACTGCACATGAATACAGATGACAGTAGAAAACCTGATCAGTTTAACCTGATTGGCAGCCCAGTGTTTTAGATCAAAGAGGATAATCCTTGGGTCTAGTAGCTTAAGAAGGAAGTATTATCTCCATGCAGCATTGATGGGAGCAAAATAAAACAAATTTTTCAATGCTGATGTCCATGTTTGAAAAGGTAGTTGAAGTAGGAAAGGAACCTAAACCAGAGTGTTATAGTGAGGAGGGGTATTTGTGGAAATCAAATTTCTCCCTCTTGTGAGAAGACTAATAAGCCACAAATGTTTTGCTTTACGAGAAAATGACCAAGATCTGTCTTGATGATGGCTCATGGGAGGTTAACAAGTAACAGAGGAACAAAAAAAGGCAGAGTGCATAGGAAACATTTCTGGTGTACAGCTTAAGTATTGCAAAAACATACATGGGAACATCACTGTACTTTTGTTTATTTGGAAGTCTTCAAATTAAGCCTTCAGATTAAGCCTTTCTTAAATATGAAGATCTGAAGATATTCATAGGCTTAACAAGACTTAAAAGTCTGAAAAATCATGAACTCAAGGATAGAGTAAAGACTTGTCAAGCTGAAGTGCCCTGCTGAAAGAATGAAGCAAAAAGGAATGCCAGCAGCCAAGAAAGGAGACCTACTCACCTCCTCTCCTTGAGGAAGGGGGAAATGCATGGCTGGCCTATCCTGGTGCCCAAGTACATCCTCATGGGCACAGGACATGAATTCTCCCCTTCCTAGCCTCTACTTTCTCCCATCCCAACAATCTCCAGTTTCTAGGTCCGGTGGGGGTGGGTACTGCCTTCCTGAACACGTGGACTTCTGCCATGGTGGGATGATCCTTCAGGTCTTGACTGTTTCACACTTTGCTCTGACTAATAGGCTGGTGTCAAAGGGTCTCCTGAAATAACAGAGTTTTAGTATGCTGTTTACCTCTTTGAATCAGTCTATGGTATAAGTATTCTGCTAGGCATTTTGGAGTCTAATCAAAGCCACCTTAAATTTAAATGTTGGCCCTGGTGTACTCAGTCTCTGTCATAGCAGATGTTTTTCTCAAAGACTAGTGAACCTTTTGGGTTGGAAGGGAAGTTAAAGGCTTGGAAGGAAAGAGCAAAGCTGGAAGGGTTGCCTTGTACTTCCTTAGGCTTTTGTTAACTAATACTTTTTTTTTGAAGAGTCAAGTAACCATCTGGCTGCAGCTGGGTGCCTGTGCAAAACCCAGCAAAGACATTCTTCACAGTGCTGTGCTCCCTGAGCACAGCAGCTCTCCTACTGACCAATGCAGAGACATTTAGCTCCTTTCCCATGTTTAAACAGAAGAAATCACTATTCCTTTTCTAAAGGAACTGACATTAGCATGTGTTCCTAAATGAACCTCTCTACCTCAATGAGCAATGCGAGGAAGTGTCTATGGCACTGAAGAAAAATATTCTACATGTTTTGGCCTGCATTTCCACACTATGTATACAGCTCACATTCTTGGAGAAATGCAGAAAAGGCATTTCTCATTCTGGTTTTAAATTCGTAAGAGACATTTTTATTATATAACACCTAGCTGCCTTTTAGTGTCCTCAATGAAATAAGGATGGTAGTCTGAACAGGTATCCAAAGAACAGGCATTCATATCAGTGGAAATTACCAAAGTAGTTGAAAAAGATGCCAGAATCTCTGGGGATATGCAGGGTAAGTTACCTTTCCATGATGAGCTTTTTTAGACTGTTACACTGTGTACAGTTTTTTGTTTGGGTTGTGGTTTCTTGGTTTTGTTTTTTCTCAGACAAAAATGTTGTGAAACACCCTGGTGCCACGTTTTTGGTATTGCTGTATTTCTAACTATAGAATGACTTGGGCTGGAAGGGGCCTTAAAGATTGCCGAGTTCCAATGCCCCTGCCACGGGCTGGGACGCCTTTCACTAGACGCAGTTGCTCAGAGCCCCACATGGTGGATGCTGTATGCCAATCCTGAGCTTCTTAATAAGGAAATAAATGTTTGTGTCAAATTAAATGAGGGAAAATACAAATAAACCCAAGATAATTTATTTTTAAAAAGCTCATTTGTCTTATTTGTCTTTCAACACTGCTATTTTGAATTATAATAGTTAAACTGTCAGGGTGAAAACAAAGAAAATTGTTGCAATAAGGGAAATAACAAGGATACTATTAATTGCAGCTCAAGAAGTAAATGACATGAGCCTTTCCCAATATAAAAATATGCAGAATCTTAGAAGCATGATACGTCAGCAAAATAAATAAAATCACGTTTGAGAAAATTCTTTAACATTTAAATCACAAATTAACACCAAAAAATTATTTTGAGCAAGAACAGATTTTTTGTGGGTTTTCTACCTCTGCATGGAATTTAAATTAGGTTAAATAATTCAGTAGTTTTATGCTTTTATTTTATGCTTTTTAGAGCCATTAGATGATAATACCATCCCAGCAGAAACCTGTTTCCCAATCAATTAGAAAAACTCCTAATGTGTTGTTTTATAATGTACCAAATTACTTGGGTTACACTGGTAATGGCAAGAACTGTATATTTGAGGTACATATTCAAAGCAGAGTATTTATATATTTGGGGAATTATAGTAGGTGTAAGAACCTTGATTTTACTAATAACTTGGAAACATATTGAGTGTGACTTTTAGCTTTCAAATGTTAAAGGCAGACTAGCTTTCCCCTCTCAACTTCTCAATAAATAAAGAATGACACATACTTGTGGTTAGTTCTGCTTGAGATCTCTCTGTCGTGAAACAAACCCTTTCATTACCCAGAATTTACTGCTGATCACTCGCTTTTGCAGGAGAACATAAGCTTTTGTTTAATTTCTGCTTACTTCAGTTGAAGTTGATATACTAGCAACTGTTGGGATAATGAGCGATGCAGAGACTTTAGGCAGGTACAAAGGAGGAGCTTTATTGCTAAAAAACTTGGCCTTTTTATGCCGTTAGTTTACATACTTCTAAGGTACAACAAACTCAATTTAACTAACTACCGTATGCCACGGTGCAGGCATGAGGCATTCAGGCAGCATGCCTCACTTTCTCTATTCTAGCTGAGTCACTCTCCCATAGTCCTTTTCTACTTAGCCTAAGTAACAGGCCAGAGCCATGATTCTACAAGGCCTTTCCTTTAGAAAGCTTTACTTATAAGTGACAAGTGACTTCTTAAACAAAAGGCACATTTTGTATTCCTGTATTGATTAGAAGAGCAGGGAATTCAAGGATTCAAACTTAGCAGCAGGCACAAACATTAAGACAAGCAATTAAAATTTTGTCTATACACTTCTCATATTTCAGCTCAATTATTTTCACTATTTTTACATCATGTGCAAAATTTGTAGATCTGTGATTTATCTGTGATCACTTGCTTTGAATAGGAGGAAGTAGATAATAAGAGTAGCTAAATATGCCTATCAAGATTTTAGAAATCCTGGCTTCTAATCCTAACTCGCACTGATTTAGTCAATGTCTTCAGCACAACTTCTTTAATATGGAGACCATTTGCACACATCTTCAGGGCTTAAAAATTAAGATCATCAAAAAACAATGGCTAAATAAACACGTACACCTTATCTTTTGTTTGTCCCAAAAAATATTTCTTGACTCTGAGTGATAACCATCATCTTCACTGACTTGACACAAAGATATTAATGTTTTTAAAAGGATTTTTGATGTTTATTTTGATTGAATCAATGGCATTCAGCCATATTACAGTCTCAGAAAAGTGGGAGAGCATGGAAAGTGAATTGCTGCTAGTAGGAGAACATAGGAGTGGGAGATCTGAAAGTGATCTGAAAGCAAAGGTCCCTGCAAGGGACTTAGCAGCAGTCTGGGGTGCCAAGACAGGGGCACAGGCTCAGCTGTACTGCCTTCTGCAACTTGTGTTCTCACTTCCTCTCATGCAAATCGTCCCAGTGGGCAGCAGCAGGCAGATGATCTGTGCCCTGCAGTGACGTCCACCCCCTCCTTTCCCACCACAGTGGGAATAACCCACCTGCAATACCACAAGGGCATGAGGTCCCACACCTGCTCATGTCTTTTTCCATCCCTCTCCTTGCCTTGCTCATCCTTCTCCAATCACACATCTAACTCTGCCTTTCTCCTCCTTGCTTTATGCCACAGAGCCCTTGCCTACAATATTAACTCCCTTTACCTGAATTTAACTGGCTCAATCTTCGTATATCCAGCTACTGCTACTTCCACTAGTGACTTCTTTGAAGTGTGGTGGAGTATTGGTGTAGTCTCATAGGCAGCTCATTGTCCAGAATTTTCAATACTAAGAGAATTCTTGGATACAGGATTAATGTCTCCTCAAGGGCATTAAAAGTGCAAAAATGATATCAGCTGGAGGTGGAGAGACCCACATGTGTCTGAATCGCTCCTACTGGCAGTTCTCGGTAGTTCCCCTTCCTTGCAATGAATCTGTTCACAGGATACAACCATGCTACAGGCTCAACATGTTCTTTTCCATGTGTCTGCAGAAAAAGCTATTTCATTTTGTGGGCTGACAAAAAAAAAAGCATTTTGCCTGATTATAATAAGCCCTTCCCAGGCAAAAAAAAAAAAAAGTGGTGGTACTACTATGCATAAAACTTGGGTGACTTTGCTTGCAATGTGTCTAAGATGGAGAATGACTAAGATTCAGGTTTTCTTAGTAACTCCATTATGTCAACGTTTCCTGGTTGCAATAGTCATGGGTTTCTCTTTCATTGAAACATGACAAGTTGAGCAATTGACCTCTTGTTGGGCAGTCTGGAAAGATGATGCTACAAACTACACTAAATTCACTATTGCAGATTCCCTCTGTCCTCCACTCCCATAGTGCTTTGTTTTCCTTTTGTTCCATGGGCACCTATGCTTTCCAATGTTATTTTTCACTAGTCTGATGAAGAAACAAAAAGTGAAAGAGAAACACAAGGGGGAAAAAATGATAGTGGGATAAGTAATTGTCCCATTGCTTAATTAACAAGGCAGCCTCAAAATGCACAAAGAATAAGGTAGTCCTTATCTATTACTATTTTTAAGTTATTTATTTCTATAGGACTCTTGGTGTTTTAGGTGGATGATGCACTCATGATCGTCTGCATGATATTCGCTTTTTCTGAAACTAACGCTCTTTTGCTTTATTCTGACATAACAAGTTGATAACAGGACAGTTGCAGAGTTGTTGCTGCAATTATATCTGAAGAGCAAAATTGAGAAAAAAGCAGCCAGTTTTTATGAGTGGTTATTTTCATTTCTGTGGTCTATTCATAAAAATACCAACAATAAAACTTCTGTTGGCTTCTTTGGACTGAGTTGCTATTGCTGGTGTTGGTTCTCTCTTCCCATCCAGGAAAAATTACTTTTAAATTTCATTCCAAAAGCACAAGAACTTGTCAGTGCTTCTTTTTTTTTTTTTTCCAAAGACAAGTTCCATTTTCCTGTGTTAGCTGTCCAGAAAGATGTGTACTGGGGCTACCAAGTCCTGCCTGTGCAGTTATCACTTCCACTGGAAGGTGCTCATGGAGAGACAAGGTCTCACATCATTTGTGTCAGCCTCAGAAGGAAGATGGAAAAGTTTGATTTAACCCAAGGTTAGGCTGGGAGACCTGCAGACAGCGAGGCATTACTGTTATGGGTTCTACCCTGCTGTGCTGTGCGTGCTCTGGGGCCGATTTAGGGGCTGTGGTAGGATTTGTCGATAACAGCTATTGTAATAATAAAATCCAAAGATCACTATTAGTGAGTCATTGAAATAAGAGTTCCATTTGTTGATTGTATCTACGCTTGTAAATCAAGCATAACAGATTTTTAATGGCACAGAGGCCAACTCTCTTAGAATTCTGAGCTCACAGCTTCTTAACCCCACTTATATTTCCAAATGTGATGGCCACAACAGGAAATTACCATGTCTAGGAAGTTTTGGGACTCTCTTTGTTTTGTTGGAGCAAAACTTTACTGAGGGTGATCCTAATGATCTAACACCATTGGGTGTGACTGCCTAGGCACATCCCACAGCACTGTTCAATTCCTCAGCACTGCCCTACCTAGCACAACTGTATTCTCTGTGCTTTGGTGCAGTGCTAACCCTCAGTGCACAGTGGTGCAGCTTGTGGCAGCACCACTTTACATCACTTTTTTCCTGGACCTTGTGTTGAAAGAAGTACATAAGCTCCAAAATCTTAAGCCTCTTTGAAAGAGAGATTTTTTCCCCTGAGCACAGGAGGACTCCACTGGAGGAGATGTCAGCACAGGTACAGCAGTGTCCTGGGGCTTGCAGCTTATATTCCACTGCTCTGGCACTGTCATGTGAAAAATAGCCCCACCTTCTGTGGGTCTGCAAAGTCCCCAGGGAGATTTCCCACACATAAAATCAATCTGGGACATGATGCATTGTCAAAAAAGAGTAAAGACTATTCATACCAGCAAAATACAGCGACAAAATGCTTAAACTGATTGTGTATGATAAGAGAATATAGAATCCCAGTGGCTTCACCGTCATATAAATCTTTCATCAATGAGTTGTGTTAGCCAATCTTTCAAAAATACATGGGTTCACATGTATGGTTTGGCTTCTTGATTCTTGTTGCACTGAATTATTCTGCAGGACATGAAGGGAATGGCTTTTGTACTTGTTATGAAACAAGCCATTAATAGGCAGGTATGCTCTAGAGGACCTTGTGTGTGAAGGAAACAGGAGAGAAATGAGTGATCTGAGTGATTTTTGTAACCTCAGCATTGAGGAAGACAAGAAGTGGCTTACACCCTGTTTGTGAAAAGTTTGACATCTGGGGAAACTGAGTCCTGGGAAACTATTTGGGTTTTTTGGAAAAAAGAAAAAAACAGCTGACTGGAAACAAACAGGAATTTAAGATTATGACCGCAGACATTCAGCATCTGACACAAAGTGCTGAGTAAGTTTGAAAAGACTTCTTTGCCAACAAACAGGAACTGTTAACTAATTTACCGGCTTAGCGCTGATATATTTTTAAAAGAAATGTCAAAATTCTTGGGGTGTGTCTCCTGGAAGAAAGGTCTCATCCTACAATTACCACACATCCCAAGTGTTGCTGAGGCTGCCTAACCTAAATTCAGTCTCTCAGCGAGATGCACTTTAACCTGCCAAACAGAGTATTAAAAACTAGGTTTTTTAGAGTAATTTTGCTCAGGTAGAAGAGAAGACAAATGGTGACTCCAGGAAGAAACAAGGAAAGGCTGATCTTTTAGTTGCACGTAACTGAACTGAATGACCGAGTACATCTGTACTATGATCTAGTAGTCCTGGTCATACAAATGAGGACCCTCATTTAAAAATAAAGAACCTAAGACAGTCCTTCACTTCCTGGGGAATTCAGATTATTCACCTCAGTGGAAGGAAGCTGTTTATATATATTCATATTCTGATTCTCTACTGGCTACTCTGTCCTTAAATGGGGGCAGAATTTTAAAAGTATGTTTTAAATATTCAGAACTAGTATTGCAGATGATCGTATCCTTTTAGTGTGATTGGGATCCTAGGAGAGGTATCTGGACAGCCTGGTGTAGAGGCTTCAATGATTTAAAGTTATTTAATGGAGCTGGACCAATTATTAATTATGAGTCATTAATCTGACCAATATGGAAATTTCTCTGCATAGAAATAATGCATAATTTTTTTTAAATTAAAATTATTATTATTATTCTTCATCCTGCCTTCACTTTTAAAGAGGCTTAGAATTTGGCCCTACATACCTTAAGCATTTCAAAAGGTGTGAAAAAAAGATCTTTTATATCAGATTGACTGCCTAAATTGATTTTTCTTCCCTCTTCTTTTTGTTATGATATTTTAAGGTAGTGTGAACAAAAAAACCTCTGTGAGTTCCAAGTGAAAGAAAGAAGTGAGAGAACACAAAAGTTCCTCATGCAGACGTTAGGTCATGAGAGTTTGTGCTGGTTTATGCATTAACAGTTAAAACATAGGGAAGGCATCAATTTCCATGTGCAGTCGCCTATATTGAGCAATGTTTAACAAAAGCACAGTGCACCCTTTTCTGCTTCACTGCAGAGAAGTATGGTAGTATTGAATTAACTGATAAATCAATTCCTTGGTCCCTTTTATAAAACTGGGGCTGCTTTTGGAGAAAATTAGGTGTTTAAAAAGTTCTATCCGAAATGGCACAAACTGATTCTATTTTATTTTTTCATCTGCAGATGTCACCAGTCTTTTCCATTGCATGGAGAAATACAGTTCGTTTGGAGGGAATTTAAGCCTGCTGACAACTGGCTCGCCTTTCTCTTGCTGAACCTCATAATAATAGTTCACAGATCATAAATTAAAAATGGTAAACCAGGAGAGAGCATTGTAAAATGCTTTTAAATTACTTCTGTCATTTCATCGGTAGGATATAATGTCTGAGTTACTTAAAATGAGGAAAAGGGTGTTTACTGTATCATACATGTCACCAGTAAAGCTACGGTGCTAATCCAGGAAGAATGAAATATCCATACACTGAATGATACTGGGAGAGTTATGTATCTTCCTTGACATTCCAGAAAATAACCACCACTGGTGATTATTTCTCCAAGACTCTACTGGAAACCACATGCTGGATCACTACACTTAAAAGTCAGGTCATGATCTGCATGTCTGAAATAAAAGTATTTTAAGCTGTAGCTGGTAGTCCACAATCTTGCTTGTGTCTCTTTATATCTGTGCTCTCCTGGGACTATTTTCATTACACCTGATAATCCAATTAATCCATTACCTGCACTTAACCTTTATCAAGACAAAGTGACATATCGACTTACAAGCTTTACACAAATTGACAAAGCGGAGGGTGCCATTTGAACATTAGTATTCCCCCAATGTCAGGCCATTTCTAAGATTCACAAGGCCTTTCTTAGTGTTTCCTTCTGAGTAAACAGATTCATTTCTAGACAAAAGTGTTGTACGTGACAGAGACATAGCATGTTTTAAAAATTTCTCACTTGGGTAAGAGTTGTAAGACGTTTGGAGGTGTAGTTCCCACAGATAGTTTAAAAAATAGTGCCGTTTCTTCCATGTTATCACCAGTTTATCAAGATGCCCTGTGCACACTGAATCCACGCATGACTTACAAACCTGTGAAGACGGGGATAATTTCAGTGGCACTTTAGGAAGGTAGATATGTGACAAGTGCCAGCCATACTGGTGCAAATATCCATCTACCCCATTATCCTGTGTCCACCAGTGGCCAATATTGGATAGCTACCCAAAATGTAAATCAAAAGAGGATGCATACATAATATTTGCTCATGTGCTCCTAATATCTATGGTGGCTTTCTCTGCTGCAATTTTGTTTAACTGCTTCTTAAACATATGTGATTTTTTTTGCATAAGTAAGTTCCTATGGTGCATGACTAAATAACTAGTACTTTTTTTAGATATATTAAAAAAGAAAAGAGTGTAATCCCAAATCTCTTCATAGTATTCATGAGTTTATCAATGTTTTTAATATTTCTTCTGATTTGCCACTTTCCAGTCCCAGTCTATATGGTTCTTCTGTATTTTCAGCCATCTGAGTCCAGTCAGGATCTTATTTATAGGATAGCACTGTTTGTCTAAATGGATGCTGAATGAATTTAGAGGGTGTGCCACCCTCAAAGCAGGTAATCCTGGTCATGGCTAGACAATGAAGACACATCACAAACACATAAATTCAAGTGGTTTATCCCCTGGGGAGTCCCTGGAAATGAAAATATGTTTGCTGATAAAGATGCCTTACTGGCTAATCCCAATTATCTCCCTTGCTCTGCTAAACAACTCCTCTGCTCCCCAAATGCAGCATCTGTAAGGAATGCTTTGCTCAGTTGCTGAGCTCGTATTAAAATTGGCAGAAAGCGTGCATTGCTGTCATTTTTCAGCTGAGCTTGAATACTAAGCTGAATTCCAGTGACACCACTGTTCAGCACTAGGCCACTGCCAGCAATAAACTCATATTAAGAATGATAGCTGAAATATTTGTTCACAAACACAATTGCAGGCTACACATGATTGCTCTCTGCACATGCATTTCCAGTGGCATGGAAATTACTTGTTTCCTGCTTGATGTTATTTCTGCTTCAGCTGTTTGGCTCTCACTCACACTCCTGGAGCCAGGCTGCCAGGGGAACAAAGACCAACTCCAGACCTTGGAGACAGATGTGCTCTTGTCAGTCTGATTGATGAGCAAGGTGGAAGGCAGAGCCACTGTCTTGTGCTGTGGCTCACAGGGCTGTCATTTATTATGCTACCTCCATAAGACAAATGAGGTCTTGAGTGGAAGTGAATCTTCTAATTGAATTATCCAGTGTCACAGATGGAAAAGACCTCAAAAGCCCAGACCGTGCAAAGAAGATATAATCTGAAAGGAAATATGGTTCATATGGCACATTAACCTGTGCATCTTTCTGAATTTTGCTCTATTTATGACCCAATGAACCCAGCATCTGCTATTTTTGATGTCTAAGACAAAGATTTATCTCTGTTTCTGGGACTGAGTGGATAATACAGGAAGCCCTTCTACAGGAAAAAGAAAAGGCTGTAGCTGTCTCTTAAGTTATTGGCAGCTCTCAAGCAGTTCACTTGGGATTCCCACCCAGGACTCAGCTGAACACCAGTTTGTGAGGCCATGCTGATCTCCTTGGCATTGGGAAGAAGCAATGCCAGGGATGCGGTGAGCCTGGGAATGCTGTGGGGCTGGGCATGTGGTGAGTCTGGGGATGTGGTGTGTCCAGTGCCACACCCTGCAGAGTGCAACACAGCCTGGCTATGTGCTGGCTGCAATCCAGCCACCTGAGCAGCTCTAAACCCTGCCTGTGCTTTTTGCTTTTGAGAACCCCTCCAGGTTCTCCTCTTCAGTAATCTCTACAGTAAACACTTGCCATCTTGCAGCTCTGATTCCGTGTCTCTAATCCACATGAGAAATTCTGTAGGGTAAAGATGGTCTGATGAATCCTTTGCAAACTTTGTGGCCCTGTCCTACAAAGCAAGCATCACTGGCTGCCCTCATGGCTCTATGCTGACATCAGGGCAGAGGCTGCCTGTGTGCCATCCCACTCAGGAGCTAGGAAGATCTCGTAGGTCCTATAGGATGTGAAAGTAGACAATGAGCATTCCTGTCTTACTGCAAGGAAACCGAGTCAGGGAACTGTCAGGGCACATCATTTCATTTGATTGTATCACTGTTCCTGACAATTTCCTCCAGATATTTACCATCCGGAATGCTAAAAAAACCCACCACATTTCCTGATTTATCATGAATATTTGTTTGTTCCAGCTTCCTGACACAGAGACTTTTGCTGTTTGAATTTGCTTAGGTAATAATGCTACACAAACTTTCTGCATAGCTTTTTTTTGGTCAATATTTTGGTTAATATTACTTGTTTTGTATTCATCGTTCACTTCCAGTGACACCAATAACAAACATGAATATAGTAACCCTTATAAAGCAATGTAAATAAAGTTTCTAATTTTTGTGTGTTGTCAAACATTAGAATTATTCAAGTTGAAAGAAGAATAGCACAACACAAAAAAATTATCAGACAACAGCTAGATAGGGGAAGGAGGATTCTCCTGGGTTTGTAATTGGGCACTGCAAAATAGGCTAGCAGAAGGTCTCAAGTGAAAAGGAGGAATCTTAAACTATAAAGGTAAACATTCTTTCTAGCTGGTGACTCAAAAAGTCTCTAGAAGCTGATACTTCATTTAATCCTTCAATTTTTCTTTTCTTCCAGAATGGCAGAAAAAGGGAAAAAATCATTTTTTCCCATTTAAAAAAAATTTTCAAAGTGCTGTGTTTTGGATGACTTTTGTTTGTAAGAAATTAAATGTTATATATTAAAAATTAGTGCTGTTGCATGCAGGAACCAGCTAACAGTGGACACATTGCAATACTTTACATGGGCTGTTTTCCTTTGAAAAAGAAATTGGCCATACACTATAAAAAAGTTTTTCACACTCGATTTCTAAAGCAAACAGTAGGCCTATATAGTTTTTTTTAAAAATCTGTGGGATTTAATGTAGGTTTCTCATTTTTTTGCAGGGCCACTGAAGTGGGGCAGCAGGGATAAAACACTGCAATTCTGAAATACAGAATCAAATCACAGAAAAGAGAACAATTTATCCTAAATTCAGGTGGACCTTTTTCATGTAGATGTGATTTAACTAGCAGTACAAGAGAGCTTGCTAGAACAGTTGCTAATGTTGTGATTTGCTTTATGTGCACTCTGCATTCTTTTGTTTATTTCATTCTGTTCCATCTACACTTTTGATATTTATAGCAAGGAAGCAGGTAAATATAGAAAATAGGTGTGAGATTATGCAGACAGGTAGAGGAGAAATGCATTGATGTGGAGAGAGTAGTGTATGCACTCTATTAATAGCCTACTTATAGAAAAGTCACTGTAGGTTTGAACTGGTTTGGAAGTTCCTTTCTCTAACTCCAGGCAGGTACAGCTTTGGCTGGGGCTGGGACAAAATTTGAGACAAAGTATTGAACACTCAAGCTTTTAGTTGAGAAGTCAGAGTCCTGCGCCTGTCATATATCTACTGACAATCACAAGGCACAAAAAGGTCACCTGGGGCAGAGCCTTGATTTCATCATCAGTTTAGGCTGGCCTAAGATGTCCCTGCTGGCTTAGACCTGGTCAGAGGGGCACTGCCACCCGTCCTGGTGGCTTTGCTTTCCTCTTGCCCCAGTTCTTCCCATGTGCTGCACCCAGTCAGGGAACTGATTTTCTGTTTTCGGTAAAATATATGGTTGAAGTAGGGGAAAATGTTGTGGTCATCATAATCAAATGAGAATATTGTCTATGAGGCTGAAACTGTTCTTGTTTCTGAATGTTTTTAATTAATCACATTCACATCACAATGTCCAAATACTAGAGGTTTCTGAGGAGGAAACTCCCTAAGGTGTAGAGGAAAGCAAGGAATACATAGATGCGCATAGGAAGTTGGTAGAAAAAGTATGAGGAAGGAAAAAACAGCTAAAATAAGCATGGAGTGAATAAGGAGGAAATAATATGAAGTCATGTGTAGATAACCTAAAGGCTTAAGAGCAAACAGGAAGAGTAATACCAGCAGAAAAAAATGGCAAATACCAAAAAAGTAATAGAAAAAGGTCACTGTTGAGTGTCTGTAAGCAAAAACACAAAAACATGAAATCTGGAGATAGTGGTAGAAGCATGTAGTGGTTGATGTCTGTCAAACTGATTTTTTTTGTATCCATGTTTTCACAATGGAGGGAAATGAATGCTGTTCCACCAGTAGCATCTACACACCATCATTTTTAAAAAATCTATTTCCTTTGTGAACTTCAGAGAAATATAATTAGCTTTTGACAGGATCAGCATCTCTCAGACTGTAACATAATTTGAGCAACAAAATCACTTCATAATCAATCATGAAGTCTGTAAGCTTCAGGACAGGCTGATGAGACATTGGGACATTCCTGTGAGTGTGAGACCCATTTATGATGTGCTAGAAGGATGGTATGCTGCCCTTTTGGGCGTGGGGGCAGTTAAGGGGTAGGATGTGCAATCATCTCTATAATCTTCACATCCAAACACCCACATACTGAAGAAACCATCCCAGGTTAGCAACATGAGAGGCAATGTCCTTCTTTACTCCCAGACCTTCTTACTCTGCCTCAACAGAGCCATTTGCAGCTCAGCAAGTGGCTTTGCAGCATCACACACTTATTCCTCTCACCCTCTACTGACCTGCCCAACATCGTAATTCCCTTTATTTGCAACTGTGTACCCTGCCTTTGAGTTTGGGATATGGCAAGAACAACCACAATAAAATGTTCTAATAATCAGTGGTGCAGGAAATTTTGTAGGAGGTGAACAATAGATATGAAGGCACCTGAGGGGCTAATATGACAGAAGGTTTGATTTGTATTGAAGTTATACTACCACTGCAAGAATAAAAAGTCAAAAGTTAGACCTCAATGTGAGTAGCTACTGTCATCCTCAGGTACCATGAACACCTCTGAGACTGTACTGAGTAAGTACTGGAACTGTTCAATTTGGGAGAAGTGGAAATGAAGGATAAAGATTCCAATCTGTAGAAAACTTTACATGAAGTAAAGCTGACAGCATGCCGTCTAACTGGAAATTTGGCCAGGAAAGAAGAGAGAACAGACCTATGATTTCAAACAGTACTATGAAAATTTAAATCACCATAGGTGCCAAGAGACTAATTTTTTCACAATGTAAGTAGTCTAGATGGGAGTTAATTTGGGACATCAAGATTGGAGGCAGGCTGGGCTGCGGTGATCATGCAGTGGTGGAGTCTGCAGTCCTGAAGAATACGGGACAGGTGAGGAGCAAGGTCAGGCCCCTGAACTCTAGGAAAGAAAATTTCTAGCTCTTCAAGGAGATAGTCAAGNTTCAGTTGTGTAGGGATGGGGTGATGGCCAAGATGAAGCTGAGGCTGAAGCTGAATCTGGCAAGTAATGCAAAGAATACCAAAAAGGCTTTCTATGNTCCACAGAGTGCAAGAGCTAGCAAACCCCAGGTGCAGGAACCTGGACAAGGAGGGCAAGAAGCCTGGCTGAGCAGGGGCCTACTGGAGAAACTAAAGGGAAAGAAGCAAATAAAGAAATAGAGTTCAGTTGTGTAGGGATGGGGTGATGGCCAAGATGAAGCTGAGGCTGAAGCTGAATCTGGCAAGTAATGCAAAGAATACCAAAAAGGCTTTCTATGGGTATGTTAGCCAGAAAAGGAAGGTTAAAGGTGTACCACCCCAATAAACAAGGCTGGGAAACTTGTAACAGCAGATGAGGAGAAGGCTGAGGTACTCAACAACATTTTTGTCTCACTCTTCAATGGTAATAACTCTTCCCACGCCTCTGGAGTCAGTGGGAGTTGCTGACCTGTCAGGCTCACCTCTGTGCCAGGGAAGATCGTGGAACAGATTCTCCCAGAAGCTGTGCTAAGGCACATGGAGGACAGGGAGGTGAATCAAGACACCAGCGCAGCTTCACCAAGGGCAAGTCCTGCCTGACCAACCCAGTGGCCTTCCATGGTGGACTGACTACATCAGTGGACAAGGGAAGGGCTGTGGATGTCCTGGATTTCTGTAAAGCCTTTAACATGGTCCCCCACAACATCCTTCTCTCTGAATTGGAGAGAGATGGATTCAGTGTGTTGAATGTTCTTTGGACAAGGAATTGGTTGTGCACTCACATCCAGAGGGTGATGGTCAATGACTCAGAGTCTCAGTCACTGACAAGTGGTGTCCTCAGAGGTCTGTGTTGGGACCAATGTTATTTAATACCTTCATCAATGACATAGACAAAGGGCATCCTCAAGCAAGTTTGCAGATGACCCCAAGCTGAGTGGTGCTGTTGACACCCCTGAAGGATGGGATACCAGCCAGAGGGATCCATACAAGCACAAGAAGTGGGTCTATGGGAATCTCATTAGGTTTAAAAAAACTAAGTTCAAGGTGCTGCACCTGTGTCAGGGCAATCCTAGAGTAGAACACAGACTTGCAGCACACAGGTTTGCTTCTGTAGCAAGAATGAACACTTAGAACTGTATCCTAATGAGGATCTGAAAGGCCTTCTTACTTTGCAAGCAAAACTGAAGTGGCTGATGGATTTAACTATCTTCTTGTATTTTATTTTTTTTTTAATTCAGGCTTTACAGTTCAGCCAGTTTCCTCCCGAGTTGCCATCAGCAATAAGCATAAACCAGCCAAGGCAGAATTCTTCACACTCACCTTGCCTGGAGGCACACACTGTTCCGTACTTGTTGGGGCCATGGCTTTCTTTGAGCAGCTGTCCTGGCAGCACATCTCTGGGAAAGAGGTGCACGAGTTGTAGCTGTGTTAGTTGTCGGTGAAGGATTTACCCTCCTTCCTGCAGTGAGGTACAGAACAGATCACTCCCATGAAAAGGAAAATGAGGTGTGAGTAAGAGACAGATGCAAGTAGACTGGCAGCTTGACACATGGGTGGAAACTGTAATGACATCAGCCTTTGTTCCCAAGTCAATAGGTGACAGATGTTGCATGTGAATATAGATTTCCCCAGGGAGGAAAAAGAAATGGTGAAGTAAACTGAGTTCACAGCAAAGAAATTAAAATTATGAGGCCATATATCAACACCTCAGATTAAAATACATGTAGAAAGTAGCTGTTCCCATAGGGAAAGGGTGACCTGGATGGAGCCTGGCATTGCAAAAAGAATCTAAGACAGTATCTTTAATATAGAATAGGCTCCAAAGAAGCTTGGATGTGGATATCATCCTCATGATGATATGCTCAATGCTCTTTAAAAAGTAAATTTTCAGCACAGACAATTAAATGTAATCTCTTAGTCATATGTCACCCTGAAAATACACCCTGTACGTGTTAATTTTTGAATGTTGGTTAGAAGAGCCCACGTCAGAGATCAAATATAGTACCTATGCTATAAAATATGGAGAATAAAAGACTTACTCAAATTTATTTATATTATATAAACATGCAAAAGTTGACTGAAGCTCTGTCCAGTTGCACAGCTCAATACCTGATTTGCTCTGTGCCTTTGATAACATGTTTGTTACCCAAGAGTAGAGGTGATTGCTGAATGAAGATGGGATATTTCGCAATAGGATATTTCACAATAGGCCATTTTATCCATTCCTAAATACCGGAGTTGGTGTGAACGCTGTGATGCATATTTAATAGAACTGTTGCATTTTCCACATTAGAGATATTCTCCAATCTTTCCTGTAATTTGTCCATCTTCTGTCATAACCATTGGCAGGTTGTTATTGCATAGCAGGACACTAAAGGGAACTGACTGGGTAACAGCAACACTTTCAGAAAAAGCTTATGTTAAGCAGCTCAAGCTTTTATGAAAATTCACAAGTCTCCAGACTGTGCAGATGTTCACAGATTTTTCATGGCTTATGGTATGCTGAAGTTCAGTTCACAGTGTTTTGTTGGGTTTTTTTAGACTTGAGATTAAAATTAAAGTAGCTAGTGATTTCCAGTAACTATCCAAACTGCCTGCAAGTTTAAAGATAGCCTCGCAGGATCTGGGAGTGCTTGTGTGTGAGAGAGGGGGCAAGAGTGAGAGAAATGTATAAATAACCATGGCAGTGCTTTTTACAGCTCAAAAATTTGAAGAAGGCTGACTGTCACAGCAGTAGAAATTGAGCTGCAGGTGGGTTCCTACTTGTAAGGTTTAAAAACCCAAATGGGATTCATAGTTTTCCTGTCCTATCCTATCTGAAGACCACAAAAAATAAAACAATAACACATCCAGCTCCTTCCACTGTGCCAGTTATTGTACAATGCTCCAACACTACATACATGGAGCACTTTGTGATGACTGTGCATGAAGCATCAGCAGCTGGGCTACAGTCCTTGGGATGCTTTTGTCCTTAGGCAGTGTGATATTGCCTCCTGGGAGAAGGGCAGAATGCTGCCTAATACAGCTCTCGCTAGTGGAAATGCATAAGAACAGACAAACAGACATTGCATCTAAGTCCCTGTGACTATGGGTAGGTGATTAATGCACACTGGTACAGTTGGATGATTTATTACCCCAAAATAACATTAATTGTTGCTTTTCCTACAGCTGGTACCAGGGCTGTAAACACAGTTAATGATGATGCACATGGTGTTCTCAATTCTGGTCAGTCAAATGGGTGACAAATACCCAGGACAAGACATTATATCCTCTCTTACACTCAATCTTTTGTGCCACCCTTTGCCTCACGAAAAAATTTGGGGCCATCTGATTGCAACCCTAGGCAAACATAATGGAGTAAGTGAAAGTAACTCAGTCTTGCTGGTTCCTTACTTTGGTTTTATTCCATTTTTTACTTCTAAGATTACATGTGCATTTGCTTACTAATCAAATATTTTTTTAATAAAAAGGGAGCATTGTCAAAGTGACTTCTGAAGTTCATCTGAAAAGAATTCTGGGAAACGTGATTACAAAAGCCTCTAGTCAAAACGCTTTATAGTCAAGCACTGACCACAAAGTCTGCCATCCAGAGTCTGCTCTCAAAGTTGCATAAATCTAGTTTAATACCCATGGTTTTGGTGGAGCTACTCCAGTTTTACACAGCAGTAACTGGGAATTGAACCTGGATCTTTGCCTTCAATTTTGTCCAAAAATGGCAAAGTAGAAAAAAGTATGCTTTCGACACAGAGTCCCACAGGAATTCAGAGGGTCATCACATTGAATCATTTTCCCAATTGCTNAAAAAAAAAAAAAAGCAGCTGAGTTGTTCAGTGTTGTGTCAGCTCAGCTAGCAAGAGAAAAATAAAACAGATTTTCCTGGTGTACACATGCAGTGTTTGAACATAGGTGTGAAACATTTGCAGTGTGAGACATTTTGATAAACTGCTCTACAGTAGTACTGTGGAGAAGAATTAGTTATTTTCAAAGCCTTTTTAAATGTGCAGATGAATTATGACAGCTATCACATTCATAATCATTGTAAAAAGTCTTAATTGAAAAGCTAATAGCAGAACTCCAGGTATGTGCTCTTTGATCTTTGCTAAGATTGAAGGCTTGGGTATAGATTGCAGCACAAAGGCACAGTGCTGAGGGATTCTGTGATGAACATCTCGTGCCCAGGATGTGGTTAGAAGCCTCAGCATCCTTCAGAATGGTGTGTTTAGTGCAAGGGCTTGTCTGTATAGGGACTTACCCCTGATCAACTCCGTGTGTGGACACTCCTGTTCCAGAATAGTGGGTGGAGAACAAGTCCTTAGGCTGGACAAGCATTGTCTCCCTCTTGGTGTAATCCTTGGCCAAGACCTCAGTGATGGTTCTGGGGACATCTGCTGAGCAAGCTGAAGACAAACTGGCAAATGAAACAAGGATTACCTCCCCAAACAGGAGAGAGGGCCCATAGGCTAGGGTGCTCTCTGAAACAAAGCCCTGGCATGATTGCTTTAACATACAGCAGTATGGCAGGCTTCCCCTGGAAGGAAAATTGGAATCAGCTGTGTCAACATGTGCCATAAATAGAATACTTTGCTCAGGAAAACAGCCAGCAAAAATAGAGCACAGTAGTCTTCAGCCCAGTATTTGCATATTGCTAATGCCAGAAGAAAACATTAAAAGGGACAATGGAGGAGGATTATTCTACTTAGAAGAACAAAGCATTAAGAGGGACGTTGGCCCTGGTATTAGAGCTCCACAAACCTGTGCAAAGAAAAAGCAATTTCATGACAACTGATGAAAATTCAAGAGCAGCATTATGGTTATTTGCAATGGCTTGAATCATCATAGCCCTGAAGAGTCTAGCTGGGAATCCACCCACCGTGGCATGTGGCCAAGATGAGTGCATACATCTCAAAATCCTTCAAGGAGGCAGTTTATAAAACTGATTGAGAAAGAGACTAGTGTGTTATCAGAACCTCTCTCTCCTTCTAAGACTGTGGAATCTACCTGGTGGATTCCCAAAGGAAAGACACAGCTCAGCCCAGCACATTGGCATAGGCAGGACCTTAGGGCTGTAACCTTCCTGAGTTTAGTGTTTGCAGCACTCATTGCTGGCTGTTTTCATCACCATAACTAGAGGGACACTTGGATGAGCAGCTGAGCACACCTTAGAGCAGCTGTGCCGTGTTATTATGGAATGTTTGCTGCAGTGGAGGGAAGTGAAGGGCAAGGTCACATCATTTCGAGATGTTCTTTGTCTGATTGCAATGCTGAGGTCTACACATCCATAAATTTTTCCTTTCCTGTGCTGCAGGGTAAGACATAGGCAAAACAAATAGGATGTTTTATTGAAATATTTTCATAGGGAATAAGATTTCTCTTTCCTCCATGCACCCTAGAGAAACAGGCTCTATTTAAAAAAATAAGGCAACCAAGAAATTACTGAGCTTGTTTTACTGTTCTTTCTCAAGTAGTTTTATCACCTCTCTGCATGCACATCTCCAAAGGGGCTGTTACTCTTTGTAGATAGATTGTTTTATTGTTGTGCTGAGCAGCAGAAGAGGAATGTAGATTTGCAGGGAAGGCAGGGAAAGGGCATCAGCCTACCAGTGGTGCTGATGCCGACTGATAGCAAGGCCCAACTTCTTACAGCTCTTGTGGCAGGCTTGAGTAGCTTATTCACTTGATAGAGTAGCCACAGTATTACCCAGTTGTAAAGATAATAATAGCCTGTGTTGAATTCAGTAGGCTATGATTAGACATAGCCAAATAATCATTCATTTTAAATAACTCACCTTTTTGTGCATCTAACACTCCATCTGCTTGGGAATTAAACACATAAAAAAGGCAATTTCAGCCACCTGTTCCTCACTTGTAGTGTTTTACTAATATAGTGTGTTTAGATATTTTAGTGTGTAGTTTTGAACAGTCTGTGCAAAGTTTTGCTGTTTGTGAGTGCTTTAGCACCATCAGAGGGACACGGTGCCATTTCAATTTACTCTCTGTGTGTGAATGGGGGTCTGAGCATGAGCAGCTGGAGTCAGAGCCCTTGTCATTGGGCTTGTTGTGTCTGTGGGGCAAGTGAGCGTGTGCAAGGGAGCGTGGGATCACCAGCAGGTGTCAAGTAGGACCCACTGGTGAGTAGATTAAGTGGCCTGGGGGCCACTCTGGAGCAAGTTTCTCCTTCTTGTTACTGGAGCATATGCTAAGACTTCTATCTGATATTACCAGATCTGATTCATATTTATAATGCTGTATTTGTGAAGATGGCTTATTTCTAATTTTTGTTTCATGGAGAAACTTTTGACATGTTGTTAACAGGAAATCAGTAAGACAAGGAGCAACAGCTTTAGACTGAAAGAGGAGAGATTCGGATTATTTTTAGGAATAAATTCTTTACGATGAGGGTGGTGAGGCGCTGGAACGGGTTACCCAGAGAAGTTGTGGATGCCCCATCCCTGGAAACGTTCAAGGCCCCATTGGGTGGGGCTTTGAGCAATCTGGTTTAGTAGAAGGAAAGTGTCCTTGCCCATGGCAGGGGAGTTGGAATGAGAAGATATTTATAATCCCTTACACCTCAAATCATTCTATCATTCTATGATCCAGTGTCTGTTATTCCTACATGTCAGATCTAGCAGAGCAAACAAGAACCTGCTGAAATCAGGTCAAGAGGCCTAAGGAATATTTTCTAGCTAATAGGAAGAGAAAGTAAATCCATGACTGAATACTTAATGCTTTATGTTTTAAGATGTGTTTTTTCAATGCTTGATATAATTCTTTTGAACCTCTGGTGACACAGAATCACATAAGAGTCTGAGCTGCAAGGATCATCAAGTCCAACTCAGTAAGTGAGTTGGGAGTATGAATAGAGGGATCAGACCCACAACTTTGGCTCTATTAGCACCATCCTCCAACCTACTGAGCTAATCTCAGTGTAGCTGATGGAAATGATCTCATTTTTGCATGGTTTGAGCTAATGACCCTGTGTTGGTAGCAATAAACGACAGAGTAGAAAGAGACAAGTTTTAGATTTAATTTACTTCCTAAGGTGGCCAAGGTGAATGATGTCTAAAATTTGTTTCTCTTCACTAGTGCTATACAGGAGCCCAGGGTTATTTGTTCATCTGAAGACCTATTCACTGTGGGCATCCAGTGTTCAACTTGCCTTGGAAGAAGAAGTTTACTTTTCATGCTATGTTTTTAGTTAAGCTTAAGATGTAGCATGTACAGAATTTGGTAACAGCCAAGGAAGATATCATAATGGAGGTCAGATTTCTTGTTTTTATTAGGGTCTGAGAAACGTATATGAATTCTGAATTATACTATAATTTTTAAAATGTGTAGTTGTATGAATGTGTTGGAACTCCTTTCTTTTAGGTTTTTTTTTGCACATCATACAGTCTTTACAATGCCCAACAAATACATGTCTTTACTAGGCTCATTAGGAGTCCCAAATATTTTTACTAAAAAAAAATCTTGTAGAGCTTGCTATGAAACTGTATTTTAAATTGACATTTAGATTTTTTCTTTGGGAGATTTTAAGCCATTTTAGTCTAATTATCCTTTATTTCCTGGGAGGCATTTTCTGTTGTGACCCTAGCTCCTAGAAATTTTTCTGGCAAGATACTGAGTTTGCATAATATTAATTGGTCCGTCTGTGTTTGATTGATAACACAATGGAGTCCTTAGAGTAGCTATTATTTCAGCCTGACTGTATTTAATATTTTAGTGTGGCAATTCCCAGTGTGAAGTAATGAATATGCTTCTGAAACACTTGGCTTATATTCTGTGCTTTAGATGATGCACAGAGAAACATCTTGTTCATAACAACAAGCCACATCAAGAGAGGTTCATGGTAATCATAGCCAGAACATATTCACAATGTAATAGGACAGATAATCCTAGGTAGAGGAGTGGGTATCATCCAATGCTCTGGGAAAGCTCTCATCTCGTGGTGCATTTGGTATTGGAGTGTTTCACACAGTTAACAGCAGTTTACAGCACCATGTAGATGCCTCCCAAGAATGAGATGTGTCAAACCTGGCCGTTCACCAGCTGGCAACAAGCAGCACTCTCTCTTTTAGAGTTAATTTGCACCTGCATCTGAATGCACCGATTTCTTGTCATCTTCACAAGAGTGTCTCCAGGGTGCTGGGGTAATCTTAGATTTTATGAAATCTAACACATTGGGGATACATGGAGCAGCCATGGCTAAGCATGTCTGCAAAGCTTCCATGAGAGATCAGAGAAGCATAGAATGGTTTCAGCTGGAAAGGACGTTAAATATCACCCATTTCCTGTCTCCCCACCACAGGCAGGGATGCCACACACTAGGTCAGGTTGCCCAGGGCCCCATCCAACCTGGCCTTGAACATTTGCAGGGATGGGGCATCCACAACTTCTCTGGGTAACCTGTTCCATTGCCTTACCATCCTTTAAGTAAAGAATTTCTTCCTAATATCTAATCCAAATCTCTCCTCTTTTGATTTAAAAGCATTCCCCCTTGTCTTATCATTATCTGCCCATGTAAAAACTTCCTCTCCCTTTTTTCGTAAGCCCCCTTTAAGTTCTGAAAGACCTCAACGAGGTGCCCCCAGAGCCTTCTCTCCTCCAGACTGAACAACCTAAACTCTCTCAGCCTGTCCTCATAGGAGAAATGCTCCAACCCTCTGATCATCTTGGTGGCCTCCTCTATGCCCTTCTCGTATTGGAGGCCCCAGAGCTGGATGCAGAGCTCCAGGTGGGGGACAGAACAGAGGGGCAGAATCCCCTCCCTCCCCTGCTGCCCTCTCTGCTCTGGATGCAGCCCAGGACACGTTTGTCTCTCTGGGCTGTGAGTGCCCATTGCTGGGTCATGTCCAGCCTCTCACCCCCAGCACCCCCAAGTCCTTCTCTCCAAGGCTGCTCTCAGTGACTTCTCCAGTCTGTGCTCGTGTCTGGGATTGCCCCAACCCAGGCGCAGCACTTTGCACTTGCAAAACTTCATGAGGTTCTTGTTAGCCCGTTTCTTGAACTTGTCCAGGTCCTTCTGGATCATGTCATGCTCTTCTGTTGTCAGCTGCACATATCAGCTTGGTGTCCTCTGCAAACCTGCTGAGGGTGCACTTATCCTGACGGGTTTCTATTATTTTTTCTTTTTTTGTCAGCTCTGTTTCTTTTACTCAGAGTTTTGGATGAAAAAACAGGAGACTTTTCTTTCAAGGACTTAATTGTTTATTATTTTTTTATTTATGTTACAGTTACACAGCTTGTGCTCTTAAGTTAACAAGGTGGTAAAATGGCTGTGAGTTCTGTCTTCTAAGGTCTTTTAAAGCTTAAATCACTCAATTATAAAATGTTTACTAATTTATCTTTAATAACTAGTGTAGTTAGGCTCTGCACTGTGGGATTTTTAAACTAATACTGGTTCACTCAAGTTTGTGAAGAAGGAGAAGTAGAATTAGCTCACACTTAAAATTTTCTATCTTGTTACATTCATATTACTTGTTACTATATCTCAGAAATTCTACGTTTTTATATATTCTACTCAGTGATATAACACACTTATTTTCAATCACACAACAACTATCTCACTGCTATCGTATCATTTTGGCAGTCTTTCTCAACATCTCAGGTCAAATGCAGTGTATTTTTGAGGATCACTGCTTTTCAGTACAGAAAGATTAAAATTCTCAGAATCCAGAGTTCCAACATTATCCCACTGTCTGTGTCACTGATAAAAATATTAAAAGGCACCGGTCCCAAGACAGAGCCCCGAGGGACACCTCTCATCACCAGCCCCCACCCTGACATAGAGCCATTGACCACAACTCTGGCTGTGTCCACCCAGCCAGTTCCCTATCCACCAAATAGTCCACCTTTCAAATCCATGTGTCTGCAATTTAGAGATAAGGATGTCCCTTAGGACTGTGTCAAAAGCCTTACAGACATTGGTTGGTCAATGGATGGTTGCGTGTTTCTACTCACAAAAAGAAGGTTACTATTTTTCACATGTGTAAGGAATTACCTTCAATAGCTGCAGTTAATTCTGTATCGCCCAGAATATACACAACAGTAGAGAACAAGAGAACCTCTCCTTATTTCCTTCTACACTTACAAGGGAATACATATGGCTTGTGACGTAAGTTGGTTTTATTTAAGTCTGCCCAAAGCTTTGTTCACTAACAGGTTTGTTAATTCCATTCACAAGAATGCCACAGTACCAGTCTCTGTGACCAAGGAAGGCAGGACTGGAGCTGTCATGCTCCAAGACCTCTTTCATTCAAGCTTCTGCAAGTTTTTAACTAAAACATGTCACTCTCCTATGTGTTTGGTTCCTGGCAAATGTGTATTTCTGGATGGAGTATAGAAAGCTGCAGAGTTTTCCTTTTAGAAATGTAACTGTAGCAATTTCCAAGGAAAGCATTTGGTAGTAAAACTCATCAGGAAAAAGATAGTAGTACCTAATGTGTTTACATGTCTTTCAGCCAGTGTCTGTAATAGCAATTTGTTTTGAGGAGATTCTGTTTCTCTGTTTACCATGTGCTGTTTTTTTCCTCCAACTCATTTATGTGTTTATCAGATTTCCTTCAAAAGGAGCTAAGTCAGATGCTCCAGTCCACTGCCTGCTGGCATCATTAGGTTCCACACCCATACATGAGCCTTATCCCCTAGAAAGTATACAAAGGAGATGCTTCCATGTCATCATCAGAAATAATTTAACTTTTTGCCTGTGATGCATATTCATAATTGTTGAAACACAAGCTCAGGCTTTTCTATTCTCAAAGACCAGGTTTAGCCATGCATTTAAAGACTGATGCTCGATCTGAATTTGTGTACAGCTCAGAACACTCAGACAAGTCTTGTGGTTCAGGAATAGCTTCAGATAAAATCAGTTTTCGGAAGCTCAGCTGCCTTACGATGAAGTAGAATTACTCCTGCTGTTTCTGGCAGAGGAAGGGAAGAGTCATGTCCTTTCCTTTCTCATTTTGTTCCTTTCCGACATTACTGCAATACCTGAGCTTCCCAGAAGCACCATGACTGCTTCCAAGCTCTGGCAGTGTGTGGTAGGGAAGTGTGTCAATATTTGTGTTGTATGTGGAGGATAAGGGAGGCACCGAGACTCCACGAAACAGCCAGCATGACACACAGGAAGTTTGTGAAGGAGTTCTGAAACTAAAACTTTGCCAGCAGGAGTAACTTATGCTAACATATACCTTTTTTTTTTTTAATAGAATCACAGAATCATCAGTGCTGGAAAAGACCCTCAAGATCACCTATGCCACCACAATCACCCAAAACCCAAGCGCCACATCCAGGGGCCTCTTGAAACACTTCTACAAGTGGTGACTTCTCCACTTCTACACTAGGAGCCCAGGACAGATTTCTCATCCTTCAGATGGCTTCCTAACTGATGTCAAGGGTACAGAGAGGCTGTGGGCAGCAGTCTGTGTTTAGTGATTAAGCCACGACACTTCTTGCCTATTTCAAGTACTGAATGTAGAACAGGCCCTGAAAAAACCCACATTCCTTGGCAAAAAAATATGAGCCAAGATGACAAAGCAGAAAAATTATCTCTAGCTATCAAAATGAAAAAGCAAGAGTTTTAAAAACTTTGACTGGAACCGAGCAGTCTTCAGTATTACAAGAGAATTTCAGCTCACCCTATGTGTTTCAGATAAATGCAAAAGGCAGGGGAAAAAGAAGTGGAATTAAAAACAATACACACAAAGTATTTTTTTTGTGAAGAAGACTCAAGAAAACTTTATACAAGAAACTTTTCAAGGAATTAAAAAATGGGGTTACCCATGAAGCAGACAAAATTGTATTCTTCAATGTTTGAAGAATATTAGTGTATGGAAGTGTACATATTGAAGAGAATTAATTTTTCAGTACTCCCGCTGGAGAAAACAAAGTTCTAATATAATCCGACAAAAAGTGAAGTTATAGAAAAAGCAGAGCAGGACTTCCTCAGAAGTGTAGAGCCAGAGCACAATGGGCAAAAAGCAAATATCCAAACGGCAACTGGATTTAAAGGAAAAAGAAATCCTCATGATGAGAGTGATTAAGCACTGGAACACATTCCCAGAAAAGCCATGAAATTTCTGTCCTTGGAGGCTGTTAAACTCAGCTGATAAAACCCCACACTTTCAGCCTTGCACCTGCATTAGGCTAGCTAGCACATTTTTACTTTTTTAGACCTAAATGTGACTTCTTTGATTACCCAACATAAGCCAATAGATGGAGGCAAGGATCCAGGCAGAGGCTTGGTTATAACCCTGTGTTCACTGGATCCCTGTCTTTGAAGAGTAGGGTTTGCCCTCATGCAAAGTCTCCTCTGTGCTGTCAGAAGCTTGTGAGTTACAGT
Organism: Edolisoma coerulescens; assembly: GCA_013397115.1. Classification (NCBI taxonomy): domain Eukaryota; kingdom Metazoa; phylum Chordata; class Aves; order Passeriformes; family Campephagidae; genus Edolisoma; species Edolisoma coerulescens. The sequence goes on along the minus strand of VWZW01000017.1, from coordinate 66,955 downwards.
GAACAGCAGAGGGATATCTTTCTCTGTGTGAATTTCTTATTTCTTATTTTCTTTAAAATTCTGTGAATATTGTAATTCTTCATGAGAAAATTAATTTTATTTTTTACAGTATCTTAGTGTTAGTCTTTTGAGGAGAAAAATGAGTTTTGATTTAAAATAGTTTTCTTCCTTTGAGGCACAAAGAAGTAAAAAAAGAAGGTAAACTATATGGCAGAATAATTTTCATTCTTTTTTTAATCTTCAATTCAGAGACTGCTTTGTGTGCTTTTTTACCTTCAGTAATTAGCAGTTAAGATGTTGCATATTTTAAACACATTTTCTAGCAGGAATAGGGAGGAAATTGAAGTGGTAAAAGAGAAAGAGAAAAAAATGAAGATATTAAGAAAAAAAGCAAGATGTTAGACTTTTTTTCCCTAATCTTTAAGGATTTCTTTTTGCTACGACACTTACACAATATATCCTTTTGAAGAATTACATTGTTTGTGAATATTTTATGAAAGGGGATCTTAGATTAAACCCTGTTGAAATATTCATTGGAAAGATTTCAACCACCTCTGACAAATGGCCTTTAGCTTCATAATGTTCATTACAGTCTGTTTTGTTATCCAATCAGCAAAAGCAGTGAAGCAGATTCCATTCACATGCCAGGAAGGCAAAGGGGGAATAATTCAGTGCTGGGATGCTAAACACAAGTGCAGCCTGGAAACACATCTACAAAAGTAACTGGCTAAATTCATGGTAATGGTCTGTATTTTAAAAGAAAGGGGGTTATCTCCTGTTACAAGCAACACTAATTTTCCCCGTAGAGGTCACTTATGAATGTACTTGGCCACGCTCCCCTGCTGTTCAGCAGCACATCTCTGGAAGAATGCTTTGGCAGGCCTAGGAATATATGGTGTCTATGTTCCCTGCTTCCTGCTTTTGTTAGGCTTAAAGCTAAATTGCTGCCGGACTCCTTCCAGCCACAACATGCTGTAGTGCACTGGCAGCACTCTAAGAACCTGTTTCAGAAGCCAGAAAAACTGGAAATGATGACAGGCACCTGTTTAGGGGCGGATCTGACACCTGAACTCGCTGGTACCACAACCATTTCAGGGAAAAACTTTCAGGCCTTAGTTAACCACAGTTAAACACAGTTTAACAAAATCTTTTCCCTGCATGTATGCTTGAGTGCCTTGCTGGGTAGCAAACACTTCAATGAGTGCTTGGAATTTGTGATAAAATACATTTCAGATAGATTCACATTTAGATAGAGAGAGGTATATTCAAATAGAATATTCTTCCTTATTATCTGTGTGATTAATGATGCAGGGATAGAATATGCTGTGACTTGAATGATCCCTGAAGGAACTGAGAGACTTGCAGGAAACCAGCAAGGGAAATGTGCATCAGCTCTAAGCTATGCATGACGTTTCCCTCTGAATTAAATAGCTGAAAGTGTACTTGAAAGGGTTTTCCTTGGGGAATTTTATGAATAAGAATGAAGGTTCTAGGCAGCTTATCTTAAAAGTAAAATACTCTGACCTGGACAGGAAGAAATAATATTTACTTTTACTCCTTTGGATTTGACACTCTGGTGCTCATTGACTTATTTCATTGGGAATTTATTCAGCTTTTAACTGCAGGAAAACAATTTTACAGTTAGCACTAAACATACACAGAATTTTAGAAAGGAGGGATAATGGTTATTTCCTACCTCTGTACAAAGCCCCTTTGAAGTCAGTCCTTCTCTCCATTATAATCTTAAAGCTTTTCCTCTGAGATCACAAGCATTTTCTTGAAGGGACAGGCCTGCAGTTCTTCAGAGAGAATAATAATGTTAATTCTGTAACTGAAGTGCATCCAAATTTGAAGCCATGTTCTTGGATACCATCAAAAGGAAAGTTAGGATGCAAACATCAGCTATGCATTAGGTCAGTAACCACTGTTTCTGCCCCATTGATTTCATTCTGATAATAGCTGACACAGTTAACTCATCACTTCATTCTTAGGCTGTCAGTGTAAAAACTCAGTAAAAATAACAAGTTTTAGCAGAAAGATGGTCAATATGCCATCATATGAAGTGTAAGGGTAGATCTCTTTTTACTGAGTAACAGAAATCTCTACTCTAGAGGCAAAAAAGATGTACAGCTAAATACAGTAAATTAAACTGTATACCATCATTCCCTCTTTATTATGTACATTTTAGTAATGCTCCAAAATACAGAGCAACTGTAAAGTTCATTGAGGAGGAAACTAAACACTGTCCACGTAAATTTACTGCAGGTTGTTATGCAACACTCCATCCTTACAGAGTGGCTTTTGGAAAGTACAAGACCTTGTAACAGTGTCCTATATTAATTTCTGCAGTGGTGGAAATTAAATCTCAAAGAAATGTGTTGGAAAACATTCAGTGTTTTTTGCTTTACATACAAACCCCATTAAGAGAAGAAAAATGTGAGCATCTGCTGTTGTACTGCAGAAAGGAAGAAGCAGCGCATGAACCTCAGTGGAAAAGCAAAAGTCATGGCAATGAAGTAGCGGAAGACAGAATTAAATCAGGCTCAGATAGTTTGGACGTGTTGGCAAGATGTTGAGGTGGTTGGTTTGCTGGAGCTGATGTTCCAGATTGGTCCCCAAATCACACTGCTATTCTGTGACAAATGTTTCCATTGCCAATCTAGAAACAGTCTTATAATTTCCCCATGTAACATGTTGTAAATACAGTGTTAATGCATTTCTAGGAACTGTGAAAGTGATGGACTCTAAATCATTGAACTTTTAATGAGAATTCTAAATGAAGGGAAAAGTAACTGGTCTTTACAAATGACGCACTTCCTGCTGTTAAAATGAGTCAATAAAAGGCTGCGGGCCCAGCAATTATCATATGCTGTCACTGATGTTTGCTTCTGAACCTGATAAGAGGCTGTGCAGCAAACTGTGCCCTGAGATTTCTAGACAGCCACAGAAGAGATACGGACACTTTTGCTTACAGTGAGCATATTGTCTGAAGACAGAACAAAAGGATGTACGAAGGGCTCAGTGATTTCCAGACCAACTGCTAAATGAATGCTAAAATGAAGGTCAGAATTTTTCATGGACTGTGCTGCTGTGGGTGTTTCATACAGTGGGTCTCTCTATAAAACTCAGCCTCTAGAAAACACCACTGTATTTCCCCTTGTTCTTAAAGGGAATAAATATAATGTCTCAAAGGATGTTCACTGGCACTCTCTGAAGCTGGCTGGTTTGGCTTTCACAAAAATAACTTTGCAATTTAACAGGCAGAATTTTGCAAAACCAAAGCAAGCAGTATTTGACTACTATTTGCCAGCAATTCTCAAATAGATATAGTCATATTTCTAGAACTTGCAAAAAAAAAAAATCTCTGAAATGAAACTATTTACAGGTACTCAATACTGGAATGGAGAAGTATGTACATTCCTAAATCATACTTAGATTTCTATTAATCCTCTTATTATTTCAGACCTCCAGAAGTTTCCTGCTGACAATGGCAGAAATTCCCTTCCCCCAGCGCTGAGCCAGGCTGCAATTTTCCATAGTACTTAACATGCTGCTACATATTCTCATTTTTGCTACAAGTACATGCTCTGGGTTTCAAGTGCTTGTTAAACACAGGCACAGCAACCTTGTGGGGAAGCATCCCAGGAGGACCTCTGCAAGCTTGAAACAAAGAATTCAGTATACAATAGGCATCTCTCACAGTTTCCCAGAATAATGAGCACTGCACATGACACAAAGGATTTCTGTGGTTTGAATGCTGCCTTTTTAGCAGGAAGCAAGTTGGAAAAGGCTTGGCTTATTTATAAATAAAACATAAATGTTTGGATGCTTATGTGATCAACAGCATGACTTGCTCGAAGTACAAGACTGTAAAGGTCAGTTCTAATTCTCCTTTCCCTCACGTCAGAGAACAGCACTTTTAATGTCAGCATTTGTAACATTTTTGAAGCTTCGAAAGAAAGCCGGGATCAATATCATAGACTGCGTTCTTATGCAGTGTCTTTCAAGATAGTATGTTGCTTAATGGCGATTGTCTGTCCTGGCTTCTGCTATCCCTTAAATAATGTTGACAGTAGGGGGTTTGTTTTTTTGAAGTATCCCAAATTTTTCTGGCACTAAAAGATTCAACCAGAAGGAAAAGATCCATAAAAAGGGTGGGCCTGGCTCTTCTCTCCCTTCTCTCTTTTTTACTGACCCTGGAAGAACTGATCTCACTGACTTACTCTGGAGCTAGCCCTGACTCAGCCAAGCCCTACAACACTTAACTTCCACTACACAGGAGATCCTCTTCCTGTTCACAAATTAAACTACAAGCACTTAATCAAGTCCCACTAGAGGCCCAGGCAGGTAGGAGCAAGGAGTTATTAGGATGTCAGAAATAAGGACCATACCAGGAAAGGATGAGCAGAGCACTGCTACACACCAACACATCATTGGGGGTCATAAACCCACCTGCTTGATCTACAGACAATCACAGGGGTGCTCGTTGCTGTGAAACAGATGGTACAGATGGGAAAAAACGTGTTCCCTTTCCCTTCTGCATTCTTGATTTTAAGGAAAATTGAGGTGTCCAAGGCCCGGGTGCCTGTCCTGCTCCTGAAGGCTGACAGGACCCTGCTTGAGGCAGCAGGGTAGCTCAGTGGGAAGGGAACATGTTCAGCCTTCACATGCCTGGCCACAGGACAGCAATGCAGGGAGGCAGGTGTTTCACCTCACCAGCCTTGCAATGCTTTGTGCTTGGTGTGCTGCATAATTATGACTGAAAACTCCAGGCACTGTCCTCTCTCCACCTCGAGCCTCTGCCCAGGTTTTAGCCAGTTACCGGTCACTATCTGCCTCCAGTGGCGAGAAGCCACCTGTGGATTAACATCCTCTGCTTCTCCAAAGTCTTTCACTTTGCTGTAGCCCTGCTCTTCACAGAAAGCTAACCTGTATGCCCTGGTTTACAGTGCAATTGCCTAAAGACCTTTTTGGGTTTGAGCCAAGTATATTGCAGACTAAACTTGTTTTACGCTAGCCAGCATGGGAAGCACTTATCCTGATTGTGCTGCTGTTTGAAAATTTTGTAGTTAGATCAGCGTGAAATACCAGGTAAACAAAAGTTGGGAGAGGCCTGGGTATAGCTCACATATCTGAGCCTGGGCGGGTTCAGCATTTGGCAGAATTTTAGCTGTGGTGTGTCAGGTACTTTAATTGTATGTGGGCAAGCACTGATGTAATCCAGAATAAGGAGATTATGTACAGAGCAAACAGTTATTATTTTACCAGTTTATGCTCAACTGACCTCTATAAATACAGTTACAAACTTTAAGGCACTGTTTCTCAACCTTGTTTACAGTGGATTCTGTATTTAGTTATATCCAATTAATTAAAGAGAAAATATAACATTTAACCCAAGCTGAACTACCAACCATTGCCTCTATGGGAAAATACTTCAGAACACACACAGTGATTCACACAGAACCCACTTCCTTCTGCAATCAGAAAACATTTTGGACAGCAAGGACATAGGTCCATACAGAACACCTTGCTGTCCTTGTCCTTGCTGGGGTCCCCATGGGTTCACCTGAGAGACAACAGTATAGTTCCCTTCTAGGGTAAGAGGGAGGACACACCTGCATCTTGCCCAGGTACAGGCTTGGGATGCAGCTGGGTCACATCTCCAGGAATACAGGCACTCTCATTGCCACAGCATAGGCCTAAAAGGAAACAGAGAATGGAGGAAAAGGAAAGATCCAGGAAAAGGACAGAAAAACATATAGCCTGGGAGTGAGGGAAGTGGCAAATAAACATGCAGTATGCAGACACAGAATCCAAACTGAACAAGATCTATTCACAAGTCTTTTTCAGGTTGAAACCACAGCTGGCCTCAGGAAAGAGCCAGTCTTGGGAGAAACAAACTATTTTAAACTGCCCTCGTGCTCCTGTGCTTTCACAGTGAGTCACACTGTTCTGCCTGCTGCCAGCTTCAATTCCCTGCTAGGACTTCGGTTGAAAATGTGTGAAGGCTAGTACATACCCACTGACAGTGTGGCCACCCTGGCCCCTAGAGAAACTGGGGGTTGGGAGGGATTGGAGTATCCCAAACAACTGAAAAAAACCCCATTTTTTCCTGAAAAAGGAAAAATAAAACTGAAATCACAAGGCTGCTAGGAAGTGCAAAGTGCAATGTCAGCACTGTGCTTGCGTATTGGGCCAGCAGAGGTAGGGGATGCAAATAACTCCAAGCTACAGTGGGAGTTTTTACTGAAACTCTGAATAGTGTAGTTAGAGCTGGACCCTAGAAAGTAGCTAAAGCAGTACCATCTAGAGAAAAACAAAGACAAGAGCTTAACTGTAGAATTCTTTTTGTGGTGTGTATCTGTGTAGAGGACAATTTGAAGTCAGATTTCACATCATCCCTTACTGAAAGTATTTTTTAGTTAAGTCCTGAATGGAGCAACATCAGTCACATGGTTAGTTCCAGTCAGAGCATTTCTTCAGAAATAATCTCCTGTAGAAATGGTGGTGCATAGAGAGCCGAAGAACGAGTATGCCAAAGAGCAAGAAAATAAATGTCCTGACTCTTATGGTACAGCTGCCTTTGCATGCAGTCAGTCCCCATCAGTGGTTATACAGTTTCCCACTGTTAAATCATCTTCTAAATTCTGTCATTTTTTGTTACTGTACGAATCTGACCTCATCCTGGTCCCCTGCCAGCACCAAAGAGCTGCTCTGTGTACTCACTGTTGATGCAATATCTAAACTCAAAAGGTTTACAGTAAGATATTTAGGATGGAGGGAGAATAAAAACCAGTGCTAGTACAGCAGCTTATGACTGAAACACAGTTTAAGGTAGTTTGCCAGTTTGTCTCATCTAAGTCAGTGAATAAAGACTTTTTAAAATTTTCTAGAAGCCCCTGCTTCTGATTCAATTCTTCTCTGCTCTCAGGTCTAAAAGACTTGTTAGGGAGAAGAGAGACACTTTAAATTTTTGTCCAAACAAAAATCTTGAATCCTGGCAATGGATTGCAAGATATTTGCTTATTTATCATGCTTTATTACATTTTTAAAAGGCCAGAAGGTGACAGAAGGGACCCTGAGCTCGTATAGTTTGACCTCTTGCAGACCACAGATTTTTGTGTTAAGGACATGTTTTTCTTTTGGATAGTTTGCGCTTGTACTGAGGATTTCAAATCACCATTTATCTTGACAGTGTCTTATGCAGCATGTTGATCTCTCATCTCTCCTTTGAAGTCTGTGTAGAGAGACAGTATCCTTCATCTGACCAGGAGGCCAATGGCAGCCTACGGTGGAAAGGGATAAGGCAACCCAACAGCTACTGGCCTGAAAAGCACTGCACTGTTTCTCCTACTATCTTGTGCCAACTTCTCCCCAGGCAACTAAATTCAACAATAAAGAAAAAAAACCTTTGGATGGTTTAATCAATTTATGGAAGGATCCAAGGAGTGCCAGTGCCCTGGGCGAGGATCAACAAGCCCTTCCCTAACCATCAACCTGCAACATTAGTCCTACTGCTCACAGGCCCATATCCTCAAACAGCCAGGAGGAACAAGGAAAGGCTTTTGAGCTGTGTGTAAATACAGAATAAATGCAGGCTCTGCAACACTGCTTTTACATGTGTTTAATTAGATTGAGTGAGTAGATAAATGTGCAGTTGCATCCTGGGCAGTGCAGGGAGGGAACCTGGGCAGTACAGCAGGGTCAGAACATCAGAACAGTCATAATGGGTCTAATGTCTTTATTAAGTCCTTAATTTTCCATAAGGATTTCAGTTCCCAGGATGCTTGTATATGTATCCTTCTTTGAAGATTATGACCAAGAACTCAGGAGGATGTGACCATTTCTTTAAAAGAAATTTTCTCTGAGAAGTAAGTGGTGTCTCTTTTCAGTTGGTTGGTTTTTTTGTTTGTTTTTTATTTTTGGTTTTTGTTGTTGTTTTGGTTTGGTTTTGCTTTTGTGTTTTGTTTTGTTTTGTTTTCTTGGTTTGAGTTTGCTGTTGTGGTTGCTTAGTTCCAGCCATATAATTTTCTTCGGGCCTTGGTACACTGGAAATACACCACACTTCAGGATAAACACAGTAAATGAAATATCATGACTGGTTTTATGTGTGTGTAATATGTGGTAGCTTTCATTTAAAGGGTGTGGCTGAGCAGCAGGGCATCTGTCTGCTCTGTTTGCCCAGTTTTAGCTCTGCTTCATAAATTCAGATAAAATCATGGGGAGGAAGCAAAGCATGCTTTGAGACCTGGGTGCGCTCAGCTGGGGGAAGCCAGGATCTGCTGCAGCAGTGGCAGAGGCCTTTTTGGGTCACAGCAAGGCAGTGCCAAGTCTCAGAGATACCCATGGAACTAGCAGGCCTCCTCAAGACCTAGGAGAGGCTCTGTGCAGTTTATTAGAAAGCTAGAAAACTGCTGGAAGTCATTAGAGCAAGAGCAGGAAGAAAAAAGGATGGGCATTGCACTGTCACCATGCATGGGAAGAGGGGGAGTAGTGGTAGGGATGGATACTTGCTTTCAGCTTCTCATGCCTGAATTCAAAGCCTCTTATTTTAATATACAATTTTTTTGCTTTTGGAGGCAAATTGTCTCTGTATTGGTTGTGTTACTGTAATTATATTTGCACATTGCGTTTGCAATAACGATGTAACATTCTGCTTATTCTAATGGGTTTATATCAACTTGTAATACTTGGAAGTATGAGAGAAACCTCTTTTTGAGGTTGCTGTGCTTCCAACAGCTAAAAAGAAGATCGTGATGAGAGATGAACAATGCTTCAGTGTGCCTATCCCTGCCCTGGACTGGGTCCAGTGTACATTTTTCAGGCTATTTGATTAACTCTCACTTCATCCAGACCCTTTGTTCCTGGATGACACAGACTGCCATTCTGCAGCCCCTCCCAACCCAGAAGTAAGGCTGCATCACTCAGCTCTCTTTTCCCCCAAGCCTTCTTCTGAGCTCTGTCCCAGTTAAGTCTGTCCTAACTCTCAGCCTGGCTGTAGCTCTTGGGTTCCCCCACTGCTGCCTACCAAGACACATCTGGTGGGCTGCTCTGACAAAGGCTGCACAGACAAGACTCCAAGAATAAAATGTAGAGCACAGGCAGAAAAAGGAAAATGCTATTTTTAGTCATGTCAGATGTAGAAAGGTTTATAGCAGGTTCTTTATAAAGCTCTGAGATTTCCTGAAACTTTTAAAATTTCTTCTTTAAGCTGCACCTTTCACAGAAGGAACAATCTTTCTGCATCAATTTATACATAGCGCATATGCCAACCACCTATCTTAGCTTGGCAAACTTTTCCTTCAGTGCAAATTCCAGTAAAACTTTATGTTAAATAGAAAGGAAAATGTTTTATAGATGTTGTAAAACCCCCACTTTTTTACTTTGGGCCAAACCACAGTAACTTCATAAAATGAATTAATTTTCCATAATGCATCTGAGATACTCTGATCAACAGAGTGGAAAATAATCTGTTGTAAAATTCTGACATGAGAATTACAAAAGGAATCAGAGTGCATGTAATCTGTCTGATAAGTAGCACGAGATTTGTTACGTGTCATAAAATTTTTGAAGTAAAAAATTACATTGTCTGCACTACAAATGATATGTGAATCTAACAAAAACCATAATGTGTATCTGGTAAATAATTTATGTTATTGTAGAGAAGTTTTTCTGTTGTTGTTGTTGTCATTTTTATTGTTATTAGCTTCTTATTATAGCAATGTAGTGCTTTGAACATATATTTTTTCTGATCAGATCTTCCTATTGCTCAGACTTATGTTTCTCACTGGCATCTTGTTATAAGTCATTGTCCTTTTTGCTTGTTTTGATTCTTTTCAGGACTGTAGGAATATGATGAATGCTTAACTTCCTTCTGAGTTATCTTACTCCACACAGTTCAAGGAGATGATTAGATTTTTCTTTTCTCCTCCCTTACAAGGAAGAAAAAGAAAAGGAAAAAATACTTTCAAAATATTTTCAAAATCCTTGGTGACTGATTTGCAAAATAGTGAAAAATCCCCATCTTTTTTCTGAGAAAATTGGTTTAGCAAAGTAAAGGGCAAAGATTCAGCAGAAATCATATTTTACAGTGAAAGAAAAGGTATAAAATGCTCGCATGAGAAACTTCTCAAGCCTGCCATGTTACCCAGGCTTTCCAGTGATTTTGTTTGATTTTTGTTATTGTTCATAAATCTGTGAAAGACATTTATTACTCAGTATAAAATCTTCCTGAAATTTTTCTCCTTCCTTAGCAGATGGGTGGCTACACAAAATGTGCCAGTGCTCTTCATCATCCATAAATCAAGTGCATTATCCACAGCTCTTCATGACTCTCCAGCCCTTCAGCAGTGCCAGTGGTGTTACTGCCAGTGACACACATCGGTTTTACCCTTGGTCTAATCCCCCAGCCCACCCCCTTGTAAGTGCTTGTGCAAACGTGCTGAAGCAGAGCACAGCCAGACACCACGCAGGCACAACAGCAGAGTTGTTACGGTGTTCCCCAAGCTGTTTCTCACTGATGCAGCCACTAACCTGCTCTTCAGAAATACACAAATCACAGCCTTTCCCAACCCTTCATTCTAGGTACAAATATGTTAGCACACACTGGCTGGGTGTTGCTCCCAGGAAAACAAAAGCCTCCAGGGATCTTCTTTCTCAGCTCCCTCTAGTGTGTCAGCAGATTAGAGAGATGAAGTCAGTAACAGCTTTTTATATTCTTAGTCCTAAAAACCTCAGCACAGCTGAACTTTGCTCTGTCTTAAAATGCTTTTGCTCTCCTTGGGGCTTTTAACACACTAAGTCTTTCAGTTTTACATCAAACCTTGCCTGGACTCCTAACAGTGCTCCTTCAGTGAACTCCTTGGCTCAGCTGGAGTCAATGACGTAAGTCCTCTGGCCTGCAGGAAAGGCAGGATTTCAGCTCTCCTTCTTGCAAAGTTTCTTCATTTTCACTGTACCCCTTCATCTTTATTTTTCATTTCCTATTGCTATTTCCTAAACCTCCTTCATTGCTGGTTCATAGAAATTGGGCTCAAAATCTCTGTTTCCTTGGCATTTGTTGCTCTTCAGATGCTCCAGTTATAAATTTTGGATATGTGCTTGCTGTGGGTGTCTGTGTCCTGTTTCAAATGAAATCATCAGAGCCTTTTGACTGGGTGGGGTACATCTAATGCAAAGTTTCACTGCAAATGTGCATGTTTGCTCAGCTCCCTGAGCCAACTGACCGTTCATTTTTAACACCATGTGGTGCCTTGTGCTCGTATCCTTGCCTGAGTGTTTTCTTGGGTTTAGGTCACTTGAGGACAGAACATAGAGTAATGGGCAGAAGCTGAAAGTGGGGAAATTTAGGCTAAATATAGGAATAAATTCTTTACTGTGAGGGTGGTGAGACACTGGAACAGGTTGTCCAGAGAAGTTGTGGATGCCCCATCCCTGGCAGTGTCAAGGCCAGGTTGGATTAGGAGTTGAGGAACGTGGTCTAGTGGGAGGTGTCCCTGCCCGTGGCATTGAGAGTTGGAGCTAGATGATCTTTTAGGTCCCTTCCAACTCTTAATATCCTATGAGTCTATGTTTTGTAAAATACTGTTGCTTATGAATGCAAACAATTCAGGGAATTTTCCTTCTGAATGAAAACTGAACTTCTGATAGCCAGACCCACTCACATTTTTGGTCCTTGCTGGCCAAGTGATGCAATAGGCACAGTCTCAAAGAGTGACCCTTCTCTTGGAAGGATGCCCATGCCTCCTCCTCTTCATGGCTCTTCAACTGGAGATGATTAAAACGCCATGGTTTTCAGAGGACTGTTTTGATGCGTGAATTGTTTTGACTGGCCATCCACAGGATGATAACGATGTGTCCTAAGTGATTGCTCCCTGGATTGAACATATCTAAAGCAGGAGTTTGCAGTTGTGTTCAGGAACGCAAACAAGGAAAAATGAAAGAGAAGTACTGCAAGCCTGAATGGTGCCCTGCTGTCTCCTCTGAAAGGGCGGAGGCACAACACAGAAAGATTGATTCAACCTACTGGCTGCCCGGGGGTTGTAAGTAGTTGCTTCTCTAGATATAGAAAAGATGTTTATTCCTGGTGATCTCCACTTAGAATGTACTTGTTATCTTGAAAACTGCCAAGTTGGGAAGCACTGCCCTTTCTGTTTTTTCTGCATGGAAGATGCATTTACACCACAGTGGGGTCCCAGACTTTCTTTGAAATGCCACAAAAAAGTTTCTCTGTGTTGAATCTGTGTTCTGACTCTTTGAAGATTCAAAATCACCGCTCCTTTGGATAAGGAGCTTGCTAACACTGGTACTCTTTGAAACTTGAGCCTTCAAATTGTTGACTCATACAGCAGTCAGCTTAAAAGAAATGGCAGTTCTGTAAACTGTGGGTTTTAGTTACAAAAATACCCCCTCCCTCCCTGCAGGGATCCGGAAGAAGGTTTCTCACTTCCCTTCCTCACCAATATACATGTTCACTAGAATGTTCCCTAGAATGTTCCCTGTTTAATTCACTTCATAACTGCTGTTTTTGCAGAGTCCTGATGTTGTTCACATTTCTACCCGCCTTTCTAAATGGTAGAAAGAAATGGTTTTCTTTGGGGCGTGGGATGTGATCACCAGAACTGAGCTACTATCTGAAAGCACACTCAGAAAATGGAATTTGCAGATGTTGTATCTTGTGGATGGAGTTACAACAACGTTATTTTCATTCCAGCCTCTCGGTATCAAATAACATCTTGAAAAACCAAGAGCTGGGTGAAGGATCTTTTAGAAGATATATGCCATGCCTGTCATACACTCTTAAGACATGTTGTTCTAAAAATACCTCAGGTCTAGATGATTTTGTCCTGAACATCTGGGTAAATGCACAGGCAAACAAAAAGGGGTAACGATAAATCTAATTTCAATTTTCCTTTGAGAATAAATATTATCAGTCATAAACCAGACATTAGCAATTAGCAATTAATTAAAATTTAATCTCCTTGAGTAGATGGTAAGATACTAGAGGTGAGTTATGATAATCATGTCTAGACTAAGAAGCATGAGCTTCTTTACTCCTTCCCTGTCAGGTGTGTTTGACAGCTCATATCAGATTTTGTAACATCACTCTGGCCATTTTTAAGTTTCCCCTCTGCTTCCAAATTGAAACTGGCAAAGACTGGATGTGAACAAATATTCCAGCAGTGCTACGAATTGTAATGCCAGTGGTTCTTGAACAATAGAGTTCCCTGCTGAAGAGCTAACACAATTGTTTGGTGTCTCTTAAGTCCCATTTAACTTGTCTTTTGGGAGTGGCCCTTGCAGTCAGGCACCTCTCGACTCGTGTCCAAGCCCTGCTTTGGAGGGAGCTGGCTGGAGCAGCCCTGAGCAGAGCTGTGAGCCAGCAGTTAATCAGCACAGTCAATCACGCCAGCAGCGCTCAGACTGACGCCTGGCCCTCTTGCATTTGGCAGATAGGCACAGCCTTTGACTCATCTTGTAACAATGCCCAAGGGCTATGTGGTTTGTTTTTGCAGCTCTGATACTTAAAAGCAGTTTAATAACCTAAAATCTGTATCCCTCCATTCAGACTGACCCCTGCATGAGAACTGGAACTGTATTTGAAGAATACAGTTGTTGCTGTAAACCAGTTTGGTAAGAGGTCACATCTGGGGTGCTGTGTCCACCCTAGCACTCCTGAGCACAAGAAAGGCATGCACTTACCTACAGGAGGGAGTCCAGCAAAGGGCCATGAAGGTGATTAAAGAATTAGAACATCTGATGAACAAGGCAAGGCTGACAGAGCTGGGGCTGTTCAGCCTGGAGAAGACTCAAGAGGGATTTTATGAATGTGGATAAAAATCTGATGGGAGAATCAAGGAGCTGGATTACCAGCTCTTCCCAGTGATGCTCAGTGAAAGACAAGAGGCAACAGGCAGGAACTGAAATACATGAATTTCCATTCAGACACAGGAAAATTACTCTTTTAACCTGAAAGTGGTCAAACACTGTAACAGGTTGCTGAGAGAGGGTGTGGAGTCTCTACCTTTGGAGGTACTCAAAGCCTGTCTGAACAGGGCCCTGGACAACCTGCTCTATGTGACCCTGCCTAGAGCAAGGGTTTGGACAGGACAATTGCCAGAGATGCCTTGTAGTCTCAGGTGTTGCTTACAGAACACATTCTCAAAAAAGTAAATCTACAATATTTTTAACCTACTGGACAGATAGCAATATTTGCTGTCTTATGCATAAGCCTGTTAGATGTCTAAGTGGAAAAATGCCCAATTTAGTTGTGCTTATGAAAATTACGTATGTACGAAATACAAATACTGTATGTATTTCATTCTTTAAAATCAGTGTTAGCCATAAGTTCTGATGGGCTCTCTCTCTCTCTCTCTCTCTCTCTCTCTCTCTCTCACTCCTCGTGACAGAATTGCTCACTGTGACCACCATTTCCAGCCTCAGTGTAGAAGAAGCCACATGTCACCTGCTGTGATAGGCAGTGCCAACCACCCTTCAGGGCTTCCTCACCCCAGCTCGAGCTCTGCTTCCATGGCCAGCAGCAAAAATTCCTGTCCACATGAGGAAGAGGCAACTTTTTCAAGGGGCAGCCCTTGTATCTAGGAAGAGCAGCAAGTTGTACTGCTACTACTCTTTGCCAAAATTTCTCCAGTAAAATATCCAGAAGGTTTTGAAGGCTTTAACATGTGAGCACATGCTTTAATAAATTAGTAGCCGAGGGACTTGAGGCTGCCCCTCAGGTCATAACTGAAGGTCATAAACTGAAGAACTGCTGAGAATATAATGTACACAGGAATGATTGACATAAAAGAACAGGAGCTGCCAGGTCCAGAGAGATGGTCACAAGGAAAATCATGGATGATATTAAGGAAAAAATACAAGCTATAGGATCTAGGAAGACTAGTCCTGACACTAAAAACAATGTAGTCTCATGTAGGAAAAGGGCAGGGATAGAAAATCTTTTTAAATAACAATCATGTGCTTTTTCTGTGTTTTCCCTAAGGGTGGTGGAGTATTTTCATAAATCTATGACTAATTTTCTAGTTCTCAAGCCAACTCTGCAATTACCTAAACCTTTTAGTATTTTTAGTAAGATTACTATATGGGTGTTTTCAGCCAAGTTAGTCACACACATGAACTCTTATTTTTTGCTGAACATCTATTATTCATAAAGGTTTAGTAAATATGGTTGAGGAATGAAACAAGGAGTTAATAGTTCCTTCAATAACAAAAAAAAGATCATATACTTGATGTGATAGGTCAAACCTTACCCAGAACTAGAACAGAAAATATAAATTGCTTTTACGAAAAGAATGCCTATCTTTAGATATCCAAAGATAGCCAAGTCTATCTTTAGACTTGGCTTCTTCTGTAAAAACATTATGGAAGATGGGAGAGCTTTTTATGTAATTAACTAGTGAAGAGAGTAATGAGGCTGTACTAAAGGGAAGTAACACAGCATGCTGGTATTGCCCGGCTGAATGTGAATCTACTGAGTATGCCAGTTCTTTCCTTAATTAAGAACTAGTAATATGACTTTGATATCAGTTATATTGCATTTTAGATCAACCTTTTAATCTTTTTGTAAGGTCATTTTTATAAATGATAGAATTCTTATAGTTAATCATATATTCTACTTTTCATCTTTTTTCTCTTCTTTCTTACTTTTTCAACTCCAAGTATTCTTTTGAAGTCTTTTAAATGTATGAAGCTCTATAAGTAACTTTTTCTCACATTCATATTGAAGTAACTCAGTTACATTGAATCTTGAAAAGTTTTATCGAGTATTGTAATAAATGAAAGTATCGTCAGATGCACACAAATATTTTCCGTAACACTAAGAATTGTTATGGTGTGTAATAAAAAACCTTGTGAGTAAATAGCACAATTCTCACTCTGGAGGCATTAAAAACATATTACTGGACAAAGCAGTAATATCTTACAGTAGACTGTATCTTGGCAAAGCTACCTTATGGATTTAGTTGCTATGTAGCAGAGATTTATTCATTTCAGGCTTTTCATTCTTTTTGGTATTTAATACTATTTCTAGCAAACCTATTTCCAATTAAAGGGAATTACAAGGGAAATTTCCAGTTCAGAGTCTTTATAGGTACCCATCTCAGCGCTTCTTGTATAAAAAACTATGCTTGAGAGCTGTAAAATTTGAACTTCACACTCATTTCATCTGTACTGTAGTAAAATATGATCCTTATTTTTGGTTGCATTCACAACTTGTATATTTACCATTAGGACATCCTATATTCCCTTGCTAAAATTCTTAGTGTGAAACTTATAGTACAACATGGGAATTCAGAAAACAGAAAAAATGTGGTAATGTGTAAAATTTCACGGTGCTGGCTGTGCTCAACTAGCCTTTCTCAACTAGCCTCTGGAGACTATAGATCTTGGGACAATCCTCTCAGCTGTATTTGGTTCTCCATCCATCTCTCCTTAAAACACAAACCATAAAGGAGAGTGATGGGACCACTGAAGACCTCTGTCTCCCCCACTCCCTCACAAATTATATTGAAAGCACAGCTTTCTCAGCTTGGCTGTCAAGGGGAAGCATTTTGTATAATGAATGCAAGACCCTGGTACTTTTGCAATGTGAATAAACGCCTCACAGCAGGAAAAGGTTTTGCTTGATTGTTTGTGTTTTTTCCTTGTTGACAGTGTTTCCAAAACCACTCTGCTCTTTTGTTCATGGCCATGTTCTGAGCCCATTAATTAATCCCTCTTTGCTCACACTGCAGCAGTGCTGAGATGCTCCAACCTTGTACATGGCTCCATGCAAACCCATAATAGAGAGCTGAAGGTCTTTTTTCCTCTGAAATGATATGAAGTGAATAGTTCATTCACTTCCAACAGTTGGGAGGGCACAAGGCAGAGTGGGCAATAGATATGATTATGGCTTGTTCAAGTTGAGCCCATTTTTGTGGATAACCAAGGCAGTGGAGATGTGGTGACACATTTTGACACACGTCCAAAGGAAAAACACCCCTTCAGCCCCAGGTGCACATGCTGCTAACAGGAGCTAAAGCACATGTCACTGAGACACTGTTGGGGCTAGGTGGAGACAGTGGAGGTTTAGCATGCATCACGGTACTCTCTTCATTTTGGTCCCGTAGACATACAGAATCAGACTGCAAAATAAATTGGATGGATTATGCATGCCAGCTGTCTAATACTTGCCAATATTTTGTCATCTTTGGTGCAGAGACAATTTAAGGAGGAAAGCAAGGCAGGATGAAGAGAGTGATGACTTGATTTTAATCACAGCTGTTTTCTCTCCACTGCCAGGTGTGTTTGGCAGGTTTCATCTAGGGTGTTGAGCTGGCAGTGCTGTTGCAGCTGTGTAATTTGCTCTTCACAGAGCAGTAGGGCTATGCCAGGAGCTATGGTGGAGGGAAGGTGTATTCAGAGGGGCTGGACCAGTAACAGCAGGGCTAGGAAGTTCAACCAGCAGGATGCAGTTATCTCAGTCCTCAGTGAATCTAGGCTCCAGAAAGCAGATGATCTTAATTTACAGGGAGAAAACAAGTTATTCAAGTATATTAGAGGTCTTAATTGGATCATATCTTGTGTTGCTACACCCTGGAATCAAGACCTTCCTTTACCAGCAAGGGATGAGTACCCGAACTCCCATAGGGGTCCCCTCATTTTGCAATTACTTGATTTAGAGTAAGAGTTTGACTTATGCACTGCTTTGGTGTTAAAAGGTGTTTCTACCATTTAAAGCAAACAGAAAATTTCTTGCAACTTAGAAAATGCTTAAAAAAGAAAATACTGGTTTTGCAGAGATTAATAGAAAGGAAATGGTTAGGGTTCTAACCAAGAATCTAATGATTCTTCCTTAACTAAAATAATCAGACTACAGAAGCTTTCTTTTTTTCTAACATGTTCTTCTGCGGTAAACCTCATGTTTTCTTGAATATATTTTCGAATAATGACTTTTGTAAATTTGAGAAGATTAGGGATTGGTTGGGTTGCAAAAGATCCTTTGCAGGGCATAATGTGGGACCAGCTCTTCTTATTTCAGGTCAAATATTAGTATAAAATAAGGTTTTGTTTCTTTGCAGATTTTTGTGGAAATGGCAATGAATGTGGAGTCTGTAAGTGAGGAACTACGTGGCTGGGGTTACCTTACCTTCATCAAGTGCTTTCTTAGTATTTATTACCCTGAAAAGTATATTCCAGATTCATGCTAATCAAATCATGTTAACCCCTCATCATGTAGCTCTGCTGCATCATTTTGTGATGCATAATGTAACTGGCATAATAAAGATGGAAATTTTTAAGCACAACTCTCAAAAACAATTACTAGCAAACTCTACCCTCTCTCACTTACATATTGGCTAAATCCTACAACTTCTACTTGGTGATAAAGCTCATTTTCCCTGGAAGCCTCCAAATTCCTGTGGATCGCATAAGCTGTGGTAAGGATGTACTAGTCCCAGGTGGCCATCTGCCTCTGCTTCCCCCAGCCAAGTCAGCCAGGTTTCCTGACAAAAGGTGCGTGGACTATCAGCAGGTCCAGCTGGAGACCTGCATAACAGTATCAGGGACCTGGCTCACATGCTTATACTTTGCTTCTGATATTAATATCAGCAGGAGAGGGACTGTAGGATTCCCTTTTTGAAAGTCAGTAGGAGAAGTGACTGAATAAGGACTGTGGCTACTTGGCTGAAGACATGCATCAGTTCTCAACTGAGTGTAACAACTGACTGTGCTGTCCTTATTTCTCATTAATTAAAATGTCCTAGAATTGTAGAATAAGCTGAGTTGGAAGGAACCCTCAAGGATCATCAAGTCCAACTTCTGGCCCTGCACAGGTCACCCCAAGAGTCACATCATGTGCCCAAGAGCATTGTCCAAGCACTTTTTGAACTCTGTCAGGCTTGGTGCTGTGACCACTTCCCTCAGGAGCCTGTTCCAGTGCCCAAAAACCCTCTGGGGGAAGAACCTTTTCCTGACATACAACCTAAACATTCCCTGGCACAACTTCAGGCCATTCCCTCAGGTCCTGTCACTGGTCACCACAGAGAAGAGATCAGTGCCTGCCCCTCCTCTTCCCCTCCCAAGGAAGTTGCAGACTGCAATGAGGTCTCCCCTCAGGCTCCTCTTCTCCAGGCTGAACAGAACACGTCACCTTGGCTGTTCCTCACACGACTTCCTTTCAAGGCCCTTCATCATCTTTGTTGCCCTCCTTTGGACTCTCTCTAGTAGTTAAAATATCTTTTCTACACTGTGGCACCAAAACTGCCCCCAGCACTCGAGGTGAGGCCGCCCCAGTGCAGAGCAGAGGGGACAATCCCCTCCCTTGCCCAGCTGGCCATGCTGTGCCTGATGCCCCCCAGGACACGCTTGGCCCTCCTGGCTGCCAGGGCACTGCTGACTCACGTTCAACTTGCCACTGACCAGGACCCCCAGGGCCCTTTCCATGGCACTGCTCTCCAGCCTCTCATTCCCCAGTCTGTCTGTACATCCAGGGCTGCCCCACCCCAGGTGCAGAATCCGGCACTTTTCCCTGTTAAACTTCATATGGATGGTGATTGCCAATCCCTCTAATTGTTGAGATCTCTCTGCAGGGTCTGTTTGCCCTCCAATTAAGTGTCACTGTCAAACTTAGAATTACTTTGAGTCCTGTGTCCAATATATAACATGTTGGTATATATTTAATTTGATTTTTGTAAATTGCTTCTTTTCAAAATATTAAATAACCTCAAGAATAAGAGTGCCAAAACAATTTCTTTTATCTCCTACTGAATTCTTTGTTGGAAGGGCAAACCGTTCTAGGCAAAGTCTGGTTGTCAACCGTTATGCTGCTTAGGAGCAAATCTCCCTATATAAAAATTTAGTTCTGCCTTAAGGGTTTTATCTCAGAAGAGTTCTTGTTTCTTTAGCAATTGCAGCATTACAAATGAATCCTGGAGCAAACACCTAAGCCCTGGAGGAGTCCTGGAATTTCAGGTACATTGTTATTCTCTGTGATTTCGGTGTAGTAATTTCAGGCATCTTCCAGCTCAGCATGATGTATTTAGGAATTGTTCATCTGAGGTATTGAACTTAGGCTTGAAAAGGGATGGGCTTGCCAAGCAAGGCTTGAGACCTTATGTTTTTGAAAATTTGTTTCTTCCCAGCATAGCTCTTCCTTCAGGACAAATAATGTTGTGAAATGATTCTTACCTTTGATTTGGAGCCTAATGGGGGAAACAGGAAATCATTCAGGATTGAACAACAGCATGATGTTATGGGCCACAGTGCAACACTCCTAGGTGACCTGCTAGGGATAGGCAAACCTGACTGCACAGAGTGAAAATGGGACTGGCCCCTAGGCTTCCTGCCAGCCAGCACAGCCTGGCTGCTCTCTGGGAGCAAACACTGCAAACTGACTAATTTTGTTCCATTTACTAAGGTGTGGGCGGGGAAAGGATGTGACCAGTGACAAGATGGTACCCTTTCCTGCCAAAGTCCAAGTTCTCATGAAAAGCATTCATTTACCACTTCAGCAATTTTGTAAAAGCAAGTGAATTCTACAAAGAGAACAGAACCTGTCACTGGGCAAGTGTTATTTAGCTAGTTCTGTTATCACTGGTGTTGAACCCCTTTATTTCCCTTTTTTTCCCCAAGCATTACTCCATCTCACCTTATTCATTTTACATATTAACTGAATTAATTAATAGGGCAAAGATTTGACCCAGCTGGATTTTACTCTAACTGGATTACCTCACAGGAACGTGCAATCCATCAAACAAGCTAAAGTAAACACTTTGCTGGGTCATAGTCTTCCTACAGCCCAGCCCATCTAAAATCCTGTGTGAGATCACTGAAATCTCTAAGTAGATTACATGCTTACCATTGTAATGCGGGGAGATGTTCTAGTAACAAAACGTTTGCATCCAGCAATCAGCCGCTCTTGCCTCAGCCAGCCATGCTGCCAGGAACAGGAGGTGGCATGGACTTAGGCTCTTTAGTAAGTTAGAGCATCCCCTGTCTAAAGGTAAGGCACGTTTTAATTAGAAATGGGATACACCTATTTTGGTTTTATGAACAGCTGTTTCATTCTTTTGAAATACTTTCAGGGACGAATTTATTTCCTATTCTTCCGTCAACACAAGCCTGATGTCAAAGGTGTGAATGATGAAACGCCCACAGATCTAACCACATTGGCAAGCGGAAATCTGCCAGCACTGTACTAGCAACAGGTATCATCATCGTGGGTGCCAGTCCTGTCAAACCTGTCTGTTCAAGTACCTCTGCTTGCCCCTGTGAGCCCTCTGACAGGAACCCTTTGTAAAGCACCATCCTGCTTTATCTGGTTGCTGGCCTGGGATCCCCACTCCAGTGGGGAAAACCCTGTTCTGGCCCTCCAGCTACACCAACCACCGTGAGTGAATTCATGTGAATCATTAGCCTAATTTGCTAAATTGCCCTTAAATTATTCCTACCAGCTGCCCACTGCTCAGCATCACACCTCAGTGTCTGTGGAGCTGCTCTCTGCTGTGGCAAGGAGAGGGTCTGAAAGCCTCTGCACCCTGTGGGGCTCTTGTGGCTGCAGTGGGGATTTGCTCCTTTATTTCTGGTTGGGAACTGGATGTGCTGAACCCAACTGGGAGCATTCAGTGGCAGTTCTCGTCTTCCTGCCTCTGGGGCTGTCAAGGCAGCAGCTTCTTTGTGTAGCATAAATAAAAACCATATGTTTCTATTTTGGCCATCCAGAATATTCAAATATACTATATTGAGATTTATTAAGAAAAGACACTTATAAAATATTAAAACAATTGTAAGAATGAATACTTACCCACCCCCTCCCCCAATCTCCCTTCCTCTTTAAATGCAGAGAACTACATTTTGGGGTAATCTGGAGCAATGAGAAGAGAGGTAAAAGACCTGCTTATAGCTTGCTGAAGCAACTTCATGGATTATCATCACTCTGAAATGTACAATTGCAACAAAATGGTTTATCAAGAGAACAGAGTGCACAGGAACTGCTTAAAAATGGAAAAAATGTAACTTTTAAATTGTGTTTTGGAACAGCTTTCAAAAAAGTATATTATGTTGAAACCAAACAGCCTGGAAAATGCGTTGGAATTTTACTCGGAAGAAATCTGAATTTTTGGGCTTTTATCCAGCTTAAAATAAAGTCATACTACAAAATGTGAAACGTTTTTCTGATCTAGAATTTCCATACTTTGTATGGCTGTTGTATTGTCCATGCCCTACTTAAGCTGCAGGAACAGGATGTGAAAGCTGTTGCAAGATCAGTTTTTGTTAACAGCTAGATACAAGGAGAGTTTATTCTTTCATACATTCAAATTTTCTAGTCCTCGTCTTTTATTATTTTTTCCAGCTGCTGAGAGGTTTTCTGCTGATTTCCTATTGGAGGGGAAATTCCACCTAAAAGTGGAAAGAAGGGAAGTCAGAATAGGAAGCCAATGCCAGATTAAAGAATAGGTATCTTTTCAGTATTACACATGTGGCAGAGAAGGACTACAATTCTGCATAAGCAGCTGCTTTAGTGAAGACACTGTGTCAAGCTCTATTCTTCCAAAATAATGAGAGTTCCCATGTGGGGCTTCAACACAGTGTGATTTATCTTTCTTCTGCATGAAATCCTTTCGATGCATCCACTATAGAGTCCCAGCCTTTGTGATACAATCTCAATTACATTTTGACAGGCAAAGAAGACTATTCTGAAATAGTCCTTGTGAAGGATGCCATGGTTGAACCCCAGCTGGTAACTCAGCCCCACCCAGCCATGCGCTCACTCTGCCCACAAGTGATGGGAGAGAGAACAGGAAGAGTAAAAGTGAATGAACTCATGGGTTAAGATACAGACAGTTTAACAGGGAATGCAAAAGCTGCACAATTAATTCACCGCTTCCCACAGGCAGGAATGTGTCCAGTCACCCGCAGTACAGCAAGCCTCCAACATACGTGGTGGTGAGTTGGGAAAACAAACACCACCACTCTGAATTTCTCACCCCTTCCTCCTCCTTCCTCCAGCTCGATATGCTGAGCATGCCACCATATGGAATGGGATATGCTGTAGTCATTTGTGCGCAGCTGTCCTGGCTGTGTCCCCTCCTAGCTTCTTGTGACCCCCCTCTCCCCTAGCCTCGTCTCTGGTGGGGCAGGGTGACGAGGAAAGGCCTTAATACTGTGTAAGCACTGCTCAGCAGTAACTAAAATATCTCTGTATTATCATCACTGTTTTCAGCACAAATCCAAAGCACAGCCCCATACAAGCTACTATGAAGAGAACCAACTCCATTCCAGTAACCAAAAGTAATCTGAACTTAATATTTCTCTTTCTTATCAGATTGTGCTTATAAGGTATGATTCAAAGCACACCCAAAACACATCTGTATTACCTCACCTGGCAGCCTATTGCTATGGACATTGGTCATTGCAATTAACACGTAATTCAAAGTGAAGGTATGCAATATCCTAATTCCTTACATTAATTGAGACAAACTCCTTGGACATGCCCCAATTCCTTGTGTCTTTCATTTAGTGCTCAAGCATTGTCTTACCTTTTCTGCCCAGGTTTCCAACATTAGTTTCAGGCAGCTGTGCACCACCCCACGGCTGCTGTGGAGATGCTACAGTGGCAGTGGTGTAACACACACAAGAACCCTCCCCTGTCCCATTCCCCATCCTCACACAGCATCCCTCTCCACAGTCGAGGGTGTCTGAGTGCGCAGATCCTATAGGGGCCTCTGCTGCAGCAGCCCTCCTGGGTGCTTTTGGCAGCTGCTGTACCTTAGACTAGCCACAAAGAGCAATCAAATCTTCAGACATACTCAGGTGTGTAGCAGTGGATTATCGAAGATGAACAGTGCTGCCTTGGAAACCCTGGGAAGGGTACCACTGCACTGCACATCTGGTTTATATAATGGGGTATTGTTTCTGAAGTTACACACTAAATGTGCTTGCAGACCTTTTGTATGATAAGAGTGGCTCCATGGAAACAAATCTGTGTTACACATCTTTTCAAATCTCCCTCTGTAGACTCTCAATTGATAGAGCACCAGCACTTTTAATCTGCTCTGACATGGAAAGCCCAGATTACTCATCAGGATGTTTTTCTGTTTGTGCTCTTTGCTGGTCTTGTTTCTCCTAAGTATTTTCTCTAACACCAGTTCAATACATATTCTAAATTACATGGAAACTCTTCCCTCCCTGGACACCTCAAACATTCAACAACTAGTGCAAATAATCAACAACATATCATCCAATAGCCAAAAGCTGACAATTATTCTGCATGATCAAATCACAAAATCCCCTGTGTCTGTCTCCTATCTAGGGCATGGATTTAAAAGGCAGCTGTATTCTGACTTCTATTCATTTGTTTGGAGCATTGCACAAACCATGCTAACAATTACATAAATCAGCCTTTGTTTAATGTTAACTGATAGTCTTTATTGATCACTGGCCAAACTTTTTGTTGAATAATCTGTATTCAGTTCTGTATTTAATAACTCTTCTGGGTGCTATTATAAAAACCTGACCAATAAAGTCCTTTTAAAGAGTCATTTTACAATGTCCTTCCTCAAAATTCAGCTCATTGCATTAATTTCCAAAACCACACAGAAACATTCTTTAAATGAGTATGAATTAGGTGGAACATCAGGGCTTTGTTTGATCTTTGACTAATTTGGTATACTATGGGAACAGTGACATTACCCACTGACCCTCCCCATCACTGGGACAGCCTCAGTGCACACTGATGCCCTTGCCAAGCCAGGTGCATGTCTGTGACCATGCTCTCCCATCAGGTTCTTTCTCCTGTTCCACCTTGTGAGAGAGGACACGGGAACAGGATGGATTAATGGCTCATCATTTTTACTATGGGTATTTATTGCTGCCTTGCTGTGTGGGCAAAACAGATGCGGAAAGATTTAGAATACAAACACCAGCTAAGCCATGCAAAGCTGCTTGTGGATCCCTGAGTCAGCAGCATCCTGCTCTGTGTCTGGATGTAGAGGGCGAGAACAGCCCTGCAGTCTACTGACACATTGCTCACAGCTCTGCAAGCTGGACCCACGAGTCCACATGTGCCCCTTCTCCTTAGAGTGGTCCTGCTGCAACTTTGCCTGCTGAGCTGGCAGCAGGGATGGAGTGGGAGACTGCTGCTAGGTCACCATTTGTCTTGTCTGATGCATTGTCAGTTAAGTGGCTTCAATCAAATGTTGTTGAAAAAGGGCTTTCACAGTCTGTGGGGAAATGGATCCCATCTGTCTCTGAGCAGTGACACACCTCATCTTTGCTTATGTGATGGATTCTTTCTCATACCAGATGTTATGTTAGTTAGGCTTGCCAGCTAGAAACATTTTAGTGGTTTCAGAGGGACTGTGATAGCTCTCTGCTCAGCTGAGTCGGTTTGTCTACCATAGGCAAGATTTCATTAGTGTTGAAGACATTAAAGAAGAGCCAAGGAAATACTACCTTTATTCTTGCTGTATAGAAACAATCTGATACACACTGGGTCTGCTGAGCTGTTTTAATGAGATCGCACTTGCATGTGAGATTTGATCCTAGGGCACTCTTGACCCATCAGCTTTAAACTGGCTGCCAACAGCCAGTTACTCATAAAGATGAAAAACTACAGTTTATTCCAAGCCTGGAAATAAATGAACTCCCTCCAGTTTACTGGGCTTCCTCACTTCTTCCATCACTCATCTCTGGCAGAAGTGTTAGTGACAAGACTCCATTGACGTTTTCCGTGTCTCTGGCCACAGACGTCCTCAGCACATTAGAGCTGTTTTGAGACAGTTGTGGTGAATACTTAGTATAGAATAGAATAGTTTACTTTGGGAAGGACCTTTAAGATCATTGAGTCCAACCACTAATGTAGAACTGCCAAGTCCATCAGTAAACTATGTCCCTGGACTTACAGTTCTGTCCTTCCAATATACATTTGTGAGAGTATTAATTTCCAGTGTATTCTCTGTTCTACATTGATATTTACAAAGAATTGAATGTTTCTGAATGACTGAGGCCTTCTATTCTTTTAAAGGAAGTCTTCATATGCCCCATTTAAGCAAGAGTATATTGTTCTTGGCATTCAGTTAGGATAGACTTGGTTAGGTCTTGTCTGTACCTCATTTATATTGATGTCACTTGGAGTAAACTGATTGATTGGCCAAGTTTAGCACTTAGCATGTCATAGTTTTCCAGAGCTATTGTGCAAGGCATTGGGGATAACACACAGACATAGAAAAAATTGTATTTAGCTTTTATTTCTTTGGGACATAACCTGGGATCCAAATCCATCCCAGTGTATTGGGGTTTTGTGGCTTGCTGGAGTATGAGTGTTTTGGAGATAGAAAACTGTGCCTTGTCTTATACTGCAGATATGTTTCCCTTATTGCTTGCTAAAACTAAGTAACTGGGGAAAGAAATTATTTGCTCTTTGTATTTATACTTTTATGCTAAAGAGACAAGCAACTGTGCTAGCACTTGTTTGCGCAGGCCATGCAGCCTCATCCTACTTCTCTTTAAACAGCTCAGACCAACTCTGTGAATGATTTGGAAACATTCCCGGCAGCTGGGTTGTGTGAGCAGATGTGCCAAAGGCACCCACCAGCCACCTCTGCAGGACTATGCTGCCCCCAATCCTGGCTGTCCCATCCTGTGTCCCATTCCAGCTGCCGCTCCCCATGGGGACAAGAAGCTGATGTCAGCAGGGAAAAATTGTCTGCCTGGCACCGTTTTGACCAGCAGTTCCCGTAAGCTGGGCAGACTCCATTCTGACCTGCAGATCTGCTTGACTCCAACTTGCCTGCTTTGGAACCAGATTGTCACTGACCTACTTCTTTTCTGTCTGTGGCCCAGCTTGGCTGCTTTCCTACACTGCTGCATGTCCTGGCACCGCACAGCTGGCTTTCCATCTGCATGGTAACACACCTTTCCCCACAACACAACACATTTCAGTTCATAATAGTCATCAGCTAATTCCCTTTGTGGAAAGACCACTGTAGCCTGATGTGCTCCCTCTGACATTTGGCAGCTTTACCTGGGGAAAGGAGCAGGGAAAGAAGAGTTAAGAGAGCATCTCTGACTGCAAGGGCAGACATTTTTGCCTTTAGCATACAGTTTTCGTTTCCCCCGGCTAACACTCGAACCAGCCAGAAGAATTTCTTCTTATGCCAACTTGAGTACATCAAGAAGTCATTTAATGCAGAGTCCAAGTTTGGCCAGAGCTGTTTTGATTTAGTAATGTCTCTTACAAATACATGCCAAAGTATCTAGTTTTCAAGTAGTAACTTTAGCCCTGGCACTATGACTTTTAGAATAAATATCAGTTTTTAAAATCTATCATGAATGTGTTTGCAGTTAGTTCACTTTTATAATTCTTATCTTTCAAATTTAAGAGGAGGATTTACTTAAAATGACACAACTGGACAGGCATTCATTTGCTCTATACAGCAAAATAGGGCTTTGCTAATGAAGGAGAAAACAAGAAATTGTCTAATGTAAGATGTACAGAAATTTATCTGTCTTTACAGAAAATTATTCCCTCTAGCACCTTTTTAAAGCACAATACAGCTGAGCACTATGATCTTTCTGCACATCCAGTTTCAAGTGATACTTTAACACATTATTAGAGATTTAAAGTGTGAAAAATTCAAGAAGCGTTCGGATTGGGGTCTTGGTTAGGGAACTTTCATCTGAAAAATTCAGGTTCAGATTCTCAGTTCCTGAGCATTTAACTTTTTGGTTTTGGAGATATTGCCAGCTACCTCAACAAGGGAAGGTTCCTACATCTTTATTTTCATTTCTTCTTATTTCAGTAATTATAAAGTAAGGAAAAAGTTTCAGGAAAACATTCTTTGTGGGAAGTAAGTAACTTCTGGCAAGAATAAAATGTGATTTCTTAAAAGGCATTTTGGAGCAATGAAGTTATCCAGCAGCCTATTAATACCTAACCTACTGTTGCTGTGTCCTTGAATGTGGTTTTGAATAATGTCTGCCTCTGAATCTCTTTTTGTCCTTTTTCTTTCCTTGCTTTCCTTCTCCACCCCCGCAGTCCCTTTCCAAATCATGCATAAATTATCAGTCTAGGATACATAGTCAAATCCATGTTTCATAAACAACACAACTCTTCGAGATTTTCCATTTATTAGGGAAAAAGTTAGAGCCCCCTTAGTATCCAACACACAAAATATAAATTCCTGCTAAAATAACATACATTCAGGAACCCAGTTTAGTTATTGCTCGTGTCTGTGAATGTAATTTTCCCTCACACACTCTTGTCTGCTATTATAACATGAACACTGAAAAGACTTGGGAAGGTGTTTCTTGACTACACTGTTAATTTAATTATTAAAATTTAATTATTAAAAATGAAGCATTTTCTGAGTGGTCTCTTTAAAACAGTGTCTATTTTCATGGCGGAGCCTCAGTTTGGACAGCAGCCAGTCTGTTAATGCAGGAAAGTGGTCAGCTTGTGTAGAATATTTGCTGGTCCCTGCAAGATTCAAGTTCCACTAAAATGTTTCCAGTACATTGATCTCAATACTAGTGAAGACCTCACATTTTCCTTTTTTATTTAGTCATGAAAAAGTACACATTTTAGTTGCCAACAAAGTCTACAGTAAAAACATCACACACGTAGGCTCTGCCTTAATCTGCTATATCTAGTTGTCTTGGTGCATTTGTTCTATTTACAGCAACCACAGCTATTTACAAGAAATACTTCATTTAGAGGAAAAATACTGGAAGTATATATTCTTAGTGGAAGTATCAAAAATAACACATTTCACTCAGTAAATTAGCAATGAAATGTGTCTGGCAGTTTTCACACACTGGTAAGGAGGTGGAGAGCATGGGGGTTCAGCCTGCAATGGGACCTCCCTCTCTTGCTCCAAATGCCAACCTCCACTTTGTCTGTTAGGATGCCTATTGCCAATTTTAACAATGACGTGAGGAACAGAGTCTGTGCACTGCAAAGCAGGTGGGACCATCCATTACAGTTGCAAATTTTCATTCAGTTATAATGCTCATTCACAGCTACTCTGCTGGAACTGGAATCAGCTCATGTAAACCTGACCTCAAGTGCAGTTCCCTTTCCAGGAGCAGATTTGCCCCCTTCATATAGTGACTCACAGGAGAGCAAAATCAGGCTCCTTGAGCAGACCCTGAGATTTCTGCACTGTTGAAGAAGCATGCCAATATTTGGGACTACCTTCAATCCAAGAAAACATACTTCATATGTGTGTCTGGCCCTGGAATGCTGCCATTTTAAAAGAGATTCTGCTTGTGCATATGTGCACCAGGTCACTATTGAGCCCTCATCTCCTTGATATCCACTGAGATACCCAGCTAGTACAAACTTGTATGAATTTAAAGACAGGCTAGCTCAGCAATGCAATGAAGTGGAATATTAACGCATAATCTGTTTAAACACAACATTCTTCATACTCCCATACATCTCAGCTGTATCTTTATGGAATGGCATATCAGCTTTTCAATCCAGCATTCTATCCCACATAAAATTTAGACAATGCTCTCAAGCACATGGTGTGATTTTTGGAGTTGTCCTGTGCAGGGCCAGGTGTTTGACTTCAGTGATCCTTGTGGGTACCTTCCGACTGAGGATATTCTTTGATTCTGTGATTGATTTGGTATTATCATGTGGTGTCAGCTCCCTGTCTTGTCTTTGGTTCAGAACAAATTCTGTTCAGTTTTAGCTGAGATTCAAATAATTTTACACCTAATAGGAACACAAAATTTTCTTACTGATAGGTACCTTTTGGGTAATAATCTTTGAAAAAATTAAAAAGGTGTACAACCACTTTGAGACACAAGGAAGGAAGAGGTGAAAACTTTTATCAAAGTAATGCAACTGGAGAAAAACACATGCACTTCTGGGTATGCAACTGCCCCCATTATGTCCTGAAGAAGCAGCTGGCAAAGATTTTTCATATCCCAAACCTAATGAGTTGTTGTTCAGTTTCCTTTCTTCCCAGTGTTAGTTGTTATATTTTGAACACTGATTCTCATATCGTTTTAGACCATCATGACCATAACTGCACTAGGGCCTTAAAATTTAGGGTATGGGATGGATGTTATGATCCGGTTTAAACCCAGAAGAGCAAAGAAAAGTATGTCTCTGTGTATAAACCAGAAAGAACTTGAAGGTTCAAAATATACCCAAAAAATGTGATTAAAACCAAATGAGGTTAGATGTTGGTGCCAAAAAATCGATATATTTTATTTAATAGTAACAGAGAAAGAAAGAGAAAAGAAGGAAAGAAAGAAATGAAGAAGTGTGCAGGGGGGCTTGGGGGGACAGGGAGAGAG
>VWZW01000017.1:0-36367 GCA_013397115.1 Edolisoma coerulescens | reverse complement strand
GAAAGAAATAGAAAAAGAGGTGTGCATGTGGGGTGGGGGGACAGGGGGAGAGGTGACAGGTGTTAGGTGGCATATCACCCATCTAGGGGTCCCAATGACATCTTGTTGCTCCCCTCCATCTGCTCTTCTTGGCAGTGAGGGTCCCCCGTCGCTGAGCCATGCTGCACCACACTGCCCCACGCCCGAGTATAGAATCCAGTGGATTAATATACACTTTGTGCAGGTGGGAATGCCCATGTGCCTCCTTTGTAGGGGGCCAGTTTGACACTGCCCCTTGCAACACTGGATTTGTTGCATCATCTCTGGTGCAGGGTCTGGGGACCCCTTTATGGGAGGCCTTTGATGGGCCATGTCACCCCCTCTGTCCTTCATGTGGATGCAGCTTCTCCCCGGTGAAGGGCCCCTTAGCTGGGCTTCTGTGCACACCGGAGGATGGGCGGTCACTGCGCTTCTCACCAGAGGCTTTTCCAGCACACACCCAAAGCCTCTCTCCCCACACCCTTGATGTGAGGGTCTGTTCCAGCCTGGCAGCTGACAGCCCTGGGACAGAGGCTTCCGCTCCTGAAGTGTTAAGCTTGATCACTCTGAATGTATTCTTCTCCTCCAGCCCAGACCTGAGTCACTTTATCTTATCTTCATCAGTGAGCCCTGTGTAGAGCCTCTCAGAGCCCCTTTCAGGGTGTGGTAATCTTCTCTGCAGCTTTTGTAATACAGCTTTAAAAGTCTTTCATGAAAATGCTTAAGTCATAAACTATAATATTTCAGTCTCTGACAATGGGGTCTTTAAAATCTAGTGGAAATATATGGAAGCCATTTGTACCAGATGCCTTGAATTAGATTTGCAAGGACAGAAGACATTTTTATCTCACTTTTGTGTCTCTTGGTTAAAACACAAATTTCAATTAAGTCATTACCCACCTGTCCAGACTGAGAAATCACTAGTAGGCCCTAATTAAAGGTAGATTTGGAGGTTTGTTTCAGTAAGGAATAAAAAACACATTCCTATCAGCCATAACAGAAAAGATTTTATGGTGGTCAATGGAACCAAATGCAGTTGGAAGCCAGTCACTAGAGGTCTTCTTCAGGGGCTCAGTACTGGCACCAGTCCTGTTTATTACTGCCATCGACAATCTGGAGAAGGGGATTGAGCGCACCTTCAGTCACTTCTCAGATGATACCAGTTTGGTTTGGAGTGTTGATCTGCTGGAGGGCAGGAGCCTCTGCAGAGAGATCTGGACAGGCTGGATGCATGCGCTAAGGCCGATGGTGTGAGGTTCAACAAGGTCCAGTGCTGGGTTCTGCCCTTGAGTCACAACAACCGCAGGCAGTGCCACAGGCTGGGACAAAGGGGCTGGAAACTGCCCCATGGAAAAGGACCTGGGGAGCTGGTCAGCATGAGCCCAGGCATGAGTGTGTGCCCAGGTGGCCAAGAAGGCCAATGGCATCCTGGCCTGGATTAGCAATAGTGTGGCCTGCAGGGCCAGGGCAGGGATTGTCCCCCTGTACTTGGCACTGGTGAGGCTGCACCCCGAACCTGTGTTTAGTTTTGGGTCCCTCCGTTTAGGAAAGACATTGAGGTGCTGGAATGAGAGAAAGAGACTAGAGAAGGGCAATGGAGCTGGGGAAGGATCTAGAAAGTAAGTCTTATGAGGAGCTGCAGAGGTAGCTGGGGTTCTTCAGTGTGGAGAAAAGGAGGCTCAGGGGAGACCTTATCACTCCCTGCAACTGCCTGAAAGGAGGTTGTGGCCAGGTGGGGGTCAGCCTCTTCTGCCATGTCTCAAGTGAAAGGATGAGAGTAAATGCCTTTAAGTTGCATCAGTGGGGGTGTGGGAAAATGACTGGTGGTAAAATTAGGGAAAACCTGGAAGTCATATTCACATTCCAACAGAAGTTGTAACAGTACAGAAATTATAGGGTGAAATGCAGATGCTACTCCCTGGATGGGATTACCCACCTCCAAAGTGCAACCACTTCACAGTGAACATGATGTATGATGAGTCACTCAAGCTCTCCTTAAATGCAAAACCAGTAAAAAAAGTTAAAAATGGGGAGAAGTAAAAGAAAATTCCATCATTAACTTCTGGGATTAACAGGCTGAACCTGTCTTCTTCCCCATAGGAACACCTATTGCATAAGAACTGCACTCCATGCGTGCTGAATTATTAACTGGACCTAAGCTTGTCTATGTATTGCTTTGAGTATATTTTTGCAGCCAGATACTATCACCGTCAATCTTCGAACTTTAGCGTGTCACAATTTTCTATTATCTTAATACAGAATACAGAATTCTGTAAACTGTGAGCATGAGTCCTTCAGAGGCTCCAGCAGTTGCTGGCAGCAGGTAATACACTCGACTGTGGAGACTGAGGAGGGGGTCTCTCTCATGCTGTTGCTCTGTGTCCCTGAGCAAGTTGAACTGCCCTCCAATCCAGATGGGGTCACCGTCTCTGGAAGTGTTCAAGAGGTGCCTGGATGTGGCACCTGAAATTTAGAGAGCAAACTTTTCTAAAGCCTATATAGATGCAAATTACAAGTTTTAGGCTAGATGGTGTGTATTCTAGTCCTTTGCACCAAATCCCAAGGCAAGTGGATTTTTTTGAGAAATACATCAAAACCCACTATACTCAGAGCAGTCTCTGAAGATACTGCTGTTAATTCTGGTACTTTCTCAAAGCACTGTGTATACAACATATGGCAACATATAGGTTGGTGTAATTAACTTCTGAATCAGTACGAGATTTAAACTGTAAAACAGTATGAGATTTAAACTGTGTGTACTTGAAGGAAAAGAAATAGAAAACTTGAGCAGTGGATCTGCTGCAGGACATTTCATTGTGAGCAGTCAGCAGTCAGAATAGTGCATATCTTCTGGTGATTATTTTGCATGAGTAGCTATTTTCAAAATACGGGGACTGAGTGTGAATGTATGGATGTGTTTGTAATTACACATCAATACAAATTACAAGCATTCGTAAATTGAAATCATGGTCCTGATATTTCAGACAACAGAAAAAGCAATATAAAATAAAGGCTTATTCCACTGCAGCCTTGTTCTCTGCCTGCTACATCTCTGCATGCTCATTTCCACGTACCTACAGCAATCTGAGCATATCCATTTGAGCAACGCCCTCACTTTGCATGGTAGCACAGTTCCTCCTTTATGGCAAATTGCTCAGTGTGTAGGACTCTCACAGGCACAGCAACTCTCAGCAGACAGCAGTAGTAGTATTATTAGGCTGGAAACCTGCCTTTAAAAATATAAATATACAGTTATTTCCTGGTAAAACTACCATCAGATGGTATCTGTAATGAAAACGTCTCTTCCCACATCCATCTCCTTCTGCCAAAACTGTAAGGATTTTTCTGCCGTTCCCTGATATTGCAAGCTCTTCCCTGGTCCTCTGATGCTTATGGATGCACAGTAGTATTTTTCACAGTTAAACTCAGTTTAATACATAAACACATCATTTCCCAAATAGAGGTGCCAGTCTTTTAGACACGGTCAAAATTTCCTTTTGGTGACTCTAACATGATTTCAGCATGGTGCCTTTATCAATAAGAAAGCTGTATTTTTACCTTGAGATACTGTTGTGGGTAACAGCTCTTGAGGCAGAACCAGGGAAGAGACAAAACACTCAGAAGTCAAGGCCAGGTGTCTCCCATGGCTGTTAAATCTCTGCCCTCCCGTGCCCACAGACACAGATTGACATGGTTATTATCATGTCTCCTTTCCTCACAAAATGATTGAAGTTAAATGTGTCCTTTTCTCCTGTGACTTCTTCTCCAGTATGAGCCAGGGTTGATGGTCAGTGGTAGGGATGACCCAGCTAGACCAGAGACATAGACCTGAGCCAGGAGCGGGACAGGCAGGACTCAGCAAGAGGGAGGGGCTCACCCAAACCGAGCAGCAGCCATGGCTTTCCAGGGTGGCTCTTGACTGGAAACATCTTGTTTCTTCAGGAAACAGTGTCTGCAAATGAATTTACAAATTGAAATCACTTCTAATGGGTGCTAGCTCCAGTGTAGCCACGCAGTCAGTGTCAGTACTGGGTCAACGAGCTCCGAGCGCTGGCCTGCCTTGTCTTAGGCATCCCCGAGTTGCCAATAAACATTTCTTCCACTTCTGTGTGGGAAATAACACACCATTATGCTCAAAATCTTCTTTGTGGACTAAGAGAAAGCATGACACATATGTAAATAAAGCCAAGAATTTATTGTTACTGTAACAAAAAATCTTAATGGTCTAATTCAAGAATCATTAATTAATCTACAATTCAAGAATGTAGATGTTATTATTGCAGGAGAAGGGAGACTAGTAATGCAGTTAGAGCACTTCTGTACAGAAAAAGTCTCAATCATAGCAATTATAAAATTGTCATGCATATCTTTAATATTTTTTATCCCTTTCCTTGGACATATGCTGACCCTTCCACTCTCCTCTGGACCAATTGGAGAGTGTCAACCATAGCCCCTGGAGTCACTCACTGTGAGGAACGTGATGGTCATGGCATTGGATTCTTTATCCTTCCCCGATATGCACTTGGGATAAGGGGGTTTTTTTAATGTTTTCCAAAACAGTTTTATACCTTTCTTTTGCTTTGCTGGTCTGTGGCTTCACTTTACAAATGTATTTACTACATATAGTACTATCGATGTATGTTAGATATTATTTCCTTGTTCCCTTTGTTAGCTGTAAAATTAGTTTTGTCCAGATTGGGATCCACATTTCTAAAATGGACAACTGATGAGTCTCCAGTGCCAAGCCTGTGGCCCATCTCTTACTGCTCCATCCCCATAAGCCTCTGTGAAGCACTCTGTATCTCCACTTCTCAAATCCTCTGCTGTCATACCATGCCTCTATTTCTCTGCCCTGTATTGTGTGTCAGTCTTAAACATCTCATTCAGCACAGCACCACTGCCTGCTACTGCCAGCTGCATAAAATCATGACTGTACCATGCAAGGATAAACCCAAGCAGAGGGAATTAGCCACAGGCACCTGGGTAACTGGAGGCTAAACAAAGCAAAACAGAGCTGCAGGCTAGTCAAGAGGTATTCAGACAGAGCAAACCAGAAGAGACTCAGTCCTGAGGCTCTGGAAAGCTGCTGCAGAGGTCATGGGTTCTTGCTGGAAGGCAGTGCTGCATTGGAGGGCTACAGGGTTACACAGCAGAGTGGTGTCTCCGGAGATACTTGGGTTTCCATAATCACTCTGTAATAGCAACACATTCACACAGCACTCAAAACATTTCACAGAGTCATCTTCCAGCCATGATGTGTGTGCAGGGACTGGGAAAGCTCGAATTTTCTTTTAAAGTTGCTGGGTNGACAATGCTCTTGGGCACATGGTATGATTTTTGGGGATGGTGCTGCACAGGGCCAGGAGTTGGACTTGATCCTTGTGGGTTCCTTCCAACTCAAGATGTTCTGTGATTCTGTGAAAACCCATGTGGTGAGTCAGTGCTGTCTATAACAGGTTCAGCACAGCTCCTATGGCCAGAATGACTGTGGGCTAAGATGATTCCTGCCATTGTGGTGCTCTCGTGGTCTGGGATGTTTGTGGGGCTGAAATACCTGGTGTCCGAAGTTTACTTCTTTAGATGTTTTTTGTATTTCTCAGTCACACATCCTGCACATATTTTTGGCCATTGCTTTTTGATAAATATTTTTGTGGCCAAATAGAAATATTTTTAAAAGTTCTTTCATGTTGTTTCATCCCTAGCAAGGACAAATTCAAAAGTTTCTATTTCCAGTGGTTTCGCATATGAAAGAAAATTCTATGACTTATTCAGAAATTATTAAGATGTTGTTTTTTCCCACACTGTCTGATCAGTTTAACTGATCCAGCATGTTTAGGACACTTCATGTGAACAGGGCTTAAGAACTAGAGCTGTGTTTGCTGGTCTTCCCATGAGATGGCAATCCTGTACCTCAGGGTGTCACGTCCTCCTGTACCCACTGTCAGCCCAGCTCCCAGTGATTAGCCAGTTCTGGGCCTGGACAACAGTAGGGTTCATTTGCAGACTCCTGCAAGAGTTTCCCCACTCTGGACTCTGCCTTCCAGTCCAGCCTGTGGCACTGCCTGGCACTAGGAGCTGCTGAGACCAGTGGGAAGGCAAGGGGAGAGCAATGTC
Organism: Edolisoma coerulescens; assembly: GCA_013397115.1. Classification (NCBI taxonomy): domain Eukaryota; kingdom Metazoa; phylum Chordata; class Aves; order Passeriformes; family Campephagidae; genus Edolisoma; species Edolisoma coerulescens. The sequence goes on along the minus strand of VWZW01000017.1, from coordinate 30,235 downwards.
TGTGTCCTGGGATGCCCATCACTGACTTCATGGGCAGACAACCAAAATACCCACTCTGTGTGTCTGGCTGATTCTCTTCACCTCTTCTGTTCCTGTTTTAGTTTGAGAGGATAGGATGGGGCATGAAAAAGCACTTTGGAAGGGCATTGGCACTGCCTGTCCTGGCATTACAAAAACACTAAAGAAGGAGGAACTGCAGTGCTTTCCAAAGTTATCCCCATCTCTATTCCTCTGCATCTTTGTCAAGTGCATCCAAGCTTTCAGACAGTTGTTTACATGTCTTAATAATCTTTCAAAAATGTTTAAACAATTCCTACTCCAGCTGTACTTAGAGTTGGCCTAAATTGTTCTTTCATACCAAACATATTTAATAGAGGTTGCGTTACTTTACAGCACATTGGAATTTCAAATTAGTTTGATTTGCTCTCATATTGTTCCATTGCTTTTGATGTATCTTATACTAAAGTAATTCAGACATGCTGAACACTGCACATTGTTGTTGAAAAGTAACTTAAAGAAAAGAAAAAAAGCCTTATAAAATATTTAAAGGCTGCAGTTTTTAAATTACAACACGATATGTGAAAAGACCTCTAAAACTCACAGATTTGTATACATTTAAACATCAGTTCATTAAAAAAAACCAAATCTATTATAGTAGCTTTATTCCACCTCAGGAGACTTTGAAAGGTTTCTCACATGCTACAGTTGCCATATAATCACATTTCCAAAAAATGAATTCAAGACTGAAAATATAATTTATTACCCTAGAGTAATACATAATGTGGTGATTCATCTCATCTAAAAGCAGCTGCTTTCTTTGTCACCTTTGTAAGTAGCATTCATTTCCCTGGCATGAGCACAATTTACAAATTCATCCCAAGGCTCAGATAGCATCATTAGCATATATTTAGCAGTAGCAGACAGTGAGCAGCAGGTACAAATGGCTGGCTGATGGGCTAATATGCTTTGGGCACTCTTCCAGCTTGTGTGATAAGAGAGAAAACACACTACTTCAAAGTCTGTGAGTCACAAAACAATTAGCAGAAAAGAATGACAAAATGACCTAAATACTCAGCACTGAACAGCAGGTATAGGTATACTGACGTGATATTTACAATTACAGTTAACACAAGAAATAACCTGAGTGAAGAGATTCATCAGTGTGTTATAGTCTCATTTAAACATCTGTTTGTTTCTTTGTGTGTTTTGTGGTTTTTGTCTGTTTGGCTTCCTTTTTTTTTTTTAGGGAGGTGTCAGTAATGGAAAAGTAGGCACCTGCTGCCTAACATCAGTGTGGGCAATAAATATCCAACAAATCATAGCTGGAAGATCCTGCTGTCAACACGATTTGCATATTTTCCTTTTATTGAAGGATGCCACTTTCCTTATATATGTTGATAAATAAATGTGCAAGAGCTGAGCAAGTGTGCTTGTTATCATTTATTTTCTTCCAACCTGAAAGTAGATACCTGCTGCTGTTACTCAGTGACACCCATCAGCAAGCACTGACACAGGCAGAGAGTCCACTTCAAAACATGATAAGAATTAATACTCTATTATCTTTAAAAATACATATCTTGAAGAACATGAGAAAGACTTTGTTGCAGTTTGTGGTTTATCCTAATTCAGCCTCCTTTCCTAGTAATTGTGATACTCGAAACCTTGTTACTGGTTTCAGAAGTGCTTACTGCCTGAGCTAGCACTGTGCAGGATCACAATCATACATGAAATATTGGCTGTTTTATCATACAGTACCATTCAGTGGGACCAGGACAGGCTCGAGAGTTGGGTGGAGAGAACCCTAATGAGGTACAAAAGGGCAAGTGCAGGGTCCTGCACCTGGAGAAGAATAACCCCAAGTACCAGCACAGGCTGGGGCTGACCTACTAAAGAGCAGCTCTGTTGAAAACCACCTGGGAGTCCTAGTGGGTCACAAGTTGACAATGATCCCGCAGTGTGTCCTTGTGGCCTGGAGGGCCAGCAGGATCCTGGGGTGCGTTGGGAAGAGTGTGGCCAGCAGGTCAAGGGAGCTGATCCTCCCCCTCTACTGGGCCCTGGTGAGGCCACATCTGGAGTGCTGTGTCCAGTTCTGGGCTCCTCAGTACAAGAAAGACAAGGAGCTACTGGAGAGGGTCCAGCAAAGGGCCACAAAGATGATGAGGGGTCTGGAGCATCTCTCTTATGAGAAGAGACTGAGGGAGGTGGGTCTCTTTAGTCTAGAGAAGACTGAGAGAGGATCTCATGGATGTGTATGAATATCTCAGAGGCAGGTGCCAAGTGGATGGTGACAGACTTTTTTGGTGGTGCCCCAAGACAGGACAAGGAGCAATGGCCATGAACTAAAACACAAGTTGTTCCACCTCAACATCAGGGAAAACTTTACACTGAGGGTGGCAGAGCACTGGAACAGGCTCCCCAGGGAAGTCATGGAGTCTCCCTCTCTGGAGACATTCAAAACCCACCTGGATGTGTTCCTGTTCATGTCTCTTGGTGATGCTGCCTTGGCAGGGGGGTTGGACTGGATGATCTTATGAGGTCCCTTCCAACCCTAATAAATCTGTGATTCTGTGAAAGACAGTTTAAAACAAACCAGCCAGCATTTCCAGCTGAGTGTAAGTTCAAATGCACTTTGCACTCTGAATTGCTAGAGAGAGGCTCTCAGCTTAGCTGGGAAGTGTTGGGTCTCACTCAGATAAATCTTGGGACTCAACCCTCTGGAGCCATGAACTCTCCTACGAGACAATAGCCTGCAGGATCAATCAGAAGAAATTGAACCCAGTTTAAACTTTCAGTTTCTGGACACTGCACTTAGGGGGCAGATGCTTAATCTAGGCCTTGCTCTCCTTCAGGTGACTCCTAGCAATACCATCACAACTCTAAGAAGCTCAGGTAGAGCAAGGTCCAGTTAATCTGAGCTGATGAATTTTACATGCACCTTAAGCAATGAGGTATTTGACTTTACGAAGACCTGAGCAACCCTGAGGGAGGTGCAAAAGTGCACCTGCATTGCATCAGTTCCAAAAACATAAACCTGAAAATGAAAGTAGTTATGGAATTAGGCACTTTCCAGGACTGAGCGGTGGCTGATGAAGGTATTTTAAATATATAATTTGGGAATTAAATGCCTCCTTGAATGTAGCCCCAAACGTTCTGCAGCTCATTGCAGCAGCCCGTATGTTGGCTTCACTATGCTCTGGGACACACCTCTGTTTTGTGTTCATCAGGACCCTGAAATAGAGAGGAAAAACCCAGTTACGTTATCTCCCTTCCCACTGACAGAGATTGGGTTCTGCTCACTGTCAGACTATGAAATTACAAACATTTGAGCAGGAATTAAAAATGAACCAGAAAGAGTTCAAATTAACCACTGAAACAATATTTCAGTGACAGCTATTCACAAGAGACAAAAAGTATCTGACAGGTAAAATCTTGACAAAAGTTTTCATGAATTTTTAATACAAGTTCTAAGAATGAAGCCAGCCCAACTGGAGTAAAGATTGAATGTAGAAAGGATACATGCATAGTAAATTTATACAAAAACAGAGTTGCTTCAGACAGAACATGCCTGATGCACCAATAATAAGAAAAAAGTTGAGTGACCTCTACACATAAACATGTAGATAGTATTGCCCATTGCTACAGATCACAGTTTAATTTTATCAACCTGTTTTTGCCTGATCTCCTTTCTTATGCTCATTCCTCCCTTGGGCAGCGGGGACAGTGATTGCTCTGTGGGAGTGCAGTTCAGCAGAAGGTTGTTAGCAGATGGATGGCGTGGTCTGGTGTGAAGGGCAGAAGGCATGTCATGCCTCCCTCATGAGGTGGTGTATTTGCAGCAACGCTGAGAACCATGAAGGCTTGAAGACCCTCTTCTCACCCTGCCTTTTCTGGTTTTGGGAGTCCTGTGGATATGCACTTGCAGCTCATACTGGGAGTATGACCTGGACTAGAGCACTGTTAGCCTCTAATCCCAGTTTAGAAAAGATGCTAGGAGTGAGAAAAGTTGTTCAGATTTTGCATAAATTCTAGAATATATAGGAAATTATTTGGCATCTTTTCTGTGCAGAAATTTTCAGACTAGTTTTCATGTGTCAGCTACATAGGGGAATTCAGGTATTAGGGCTGCATAACCCCCTTTGCAAACACTGGCCATTCTTGTTAAGTATTAAGCCTAATTTTATTTACCTTAATTCAGTATGTGAGTAAATAAGGGTAAATGGGAATAGCAAGAATCCTGAATGAGCACATGAACATAAGGTTTTAACGTGGTTTAGCTAATCTACTTTAGGTCTAATTTGAACAAAATTTCCTCACAATCTAAGCAGATAACTGTTTAAGGCCCATAAGGAATGCAGATCCTGTAAACCTAGCTTAAGGTTTCTTGGCTCATGGAGAGGATCTCTACATCGGGTGACTTGACTCCCTGAAAAATTTGCATACACATTCCCCAGGGGGAGAAGTGAAAGAACATACAGAAGTAGTCACTGGAAGGAATGAGCACTGGAGTCATGAGACACAGCCCCTTGAAAGCTTATGTCCTTCCTGTACAGCTTCAGATGAAAGTTTTTATAACCTGGGGACTAACACACCAGAGTCCTCTTTGGCAGGTGTGCACCTCCAGTGTGTCCTGTTAAGGAACAAGGTAATGCTGAGCTCTCATTGATGCCAGTGTGAGTGTCACTGCCTCCTGCACACTGTCCTGGATTGCAGTGAAATAGTTTCACCTGTGTGTAAGGGAATCCAAGCTCCTTTAGCCTCAGAGATTCAGGAACATATGTCTCAGGAACAAGCATCTGTGATTAGTGTGAGCTGCCTTTCCTTGTTGTCTCCAAGCACAGAAGAATGCAAGAGAGGTTGTGAGATGACCTTGAAGCCCCTTGAGCTTTTACTGCCAGAGGTTCCTCCTGTCAGGACTGCTCCTGTATTTTAGACATAAATATATTTTTAGACATAATTTTAGCAATAATTATTCTAAAGAAAAAATAGCAACAGCTGCCTTCTGCAGGATACTTCATCCATTGGGCATTCATGATTCAGAATGGCCCAAAGGGAAACTCGCAGCATCCTTCAGCTTCCCTCTTCGGTTGTCAGCAAACAGTTCCACAGTCTGCACTTGGACTATGAGGAAAGAGACAATTACTTCCCCCGTCCTTCTCATCTTCCTGCCCTAACAAGTTCCAGACAGGCTTTCCATACGACACTGATACACTGAGCAATGTTCCAAGGTGCAGAGTCTGCCCTTTATCCAGTTAACCACCGTGAGCTGTTAAAATTCTTTCCTCCCCACTCCCAGGCATAGGGACGCATATTGCTCAATCCTTCAACCAAACACACTCCTTAACTACGGTTCAAAGTGTGAGCAACCGGTTCTTGAACTAAGACACACTTCCTCATCACTGCACGTGCTGTGGGGTATGGATAGCTGAGCCCAGAAACTTACCTGTTTGAGACACTGAGAGACCGAAGAATTGTTGCTGACAAACACCTGCGGGAAAAGACTGACGGAACAGGACAAGAGCTCTAGCTGCTCACCACTGCAGGATGATGCATTGGCCACATTTTTATGCAGGGTTTAATGTGTATCATCACAGCTCCATTTTTGCATCTGACTTTCATGCCACTCAAAATAGAGCTTAAAGGCACCTTGCCACACTATTTCCCCTAAAGCAGAGATACAGCTGCCTTTCAGTTACAGCTTCTGAATGGATGTTGTTTATGGAACAAGCTGACTCAGGAGCAACTTACTCACAAGTGAGTCCCACAGAGACAGCGGCAACAAAAAGAAACTGCATACACTAAATGTTTGAAATTAAAGACTTTGCCAGAGAAGGTAATTGAGCTTGAGAAGGCATGCTTTTCTTACCAACTTGCAATTCTTCATTAGCACATTCAGTCTTGTTTGCATTAATCAATTGTACAGACCGTTTCTACACAGCAGCTACCCATGGGCACAATGTAGACCTGGTACCACAGTCTGACTGCAGGGACCTTCCTTCTGATGAGCTTGCTGCAGAGATCCTGAACAAGGATGCAAGCAAACAAGGTTTTCCCACTACTTACTAAGTTCTGAAAAACCCTTTCTATTTTTCTTACAATTATATGAAATGAAATCTACACTTGGTAGATAAGCACTGGCACAGATTTGACACAGCAATTGAATCAGCAGCATGGTCTTAAATTCCTTTGATTTAAAAATTGGGGTAGTCTTCTTGCCTGAAACATTTCTTTGAGCAAAGCAAAATGAAAAATACTGAATGTGGCAGCACTCTGCCAGGATGGCACTGGGGGATTCTGACAATTCTCATTTTGCAAGTGCTGTTTTGCAACATTTTTCACGTGTTTGCAACTAGACCAGAAATTGCCTGAGAAACTGAACTGCTGTTTGTGACTCTTTCCCCAGTCACCTTAGAAAGAGTTGGGGTGGAGGTGATGGGTACGGCAGCCTCCTGCAGGACAGGGAGCCAGCCGGGTGCCCCTCAAGGACAATGAAGGAACTAAATGTCTCTGGCAACCCTTGAGGGCTAGTGACTGAAAACAGAAGGGGGAATAGTCTTGCAATATTATTTCATCACCTTCATTTTTAATTAAGAACTGACTCTTGCTTTTTTTTCCAAAGAGATCTTAAAAAATAGCATGGGGTGTACCAACTGTGAGAAATACAGTTGCCCTAACTCTTTACAAATAAAACTTTGTACTGCCTCACCTAGCTCTACAATTTTTTATGTATTTATGTAAAGTTTCTCCTGTGCAGCATTATTTTCTCCATAAAAAAATAGTTGTTAATGCCAATTAAAAGGCTCAAGAGAGAAAAGACGAAATTAAAAATTCCCGATTTTATCTTCTCACAGAAGGTCTTCATGCTCTTGGAAATGTCTTTTAAAACCAAAAGGAGTACCATTCATTTCAAATGATAATGTCATATTCCCTAAAACGGAATGGTTTTTATTAAAATTGCAGGATAGAGCTTTTTGACAAGCAACTTCAAAATTCTGTATGTTAGATTCAGTTGTAAATGAGCACAGGAGGGGAATACTCTGGGCTGAATGCTTCTGGGTTGATGGAGGGATGTAATTTCAACTCACTGAGCCTGATATTCTTCCCAGTGGAGTCAAGCAAAAAAAAATCCCGTTCATTTAAAGTGAGACCAAATTAAGTGCTTAGTTTTAAAAGGAGTTGCCAAGTGGCAAGTCTATCAGTCAGTCAGTACAGGAGATGCCTTTTAATTCTAGGAAATTAAGAGTTTTACTGTATCTAAAAGTAATTTATATTTAAATTAACTCAGGGCATGCCTGAGCCTTGCTGCCAACTGTATGTGTTTGAAGCACACCGAAATTACACTACTTAGATATATTACACAATTTACTTTTCTATGTATCACACATAACATGCTGCACTGTGTTACACTGAGAAATTACTGAATTAGAAAAGCAGCATCTCAAACCTTAGGAAATGCCAGAAGTAAGTTAACCCATGTGGCTACTTCAGCTTTCCTGTGAATATACATCAAAAATGTGCTCCAACAACATGACCACTCTATGATTTGTCTGAGAAGTCCTTTATCATTCCATTCACAGAATGAACAGTACCTGACTGAGAATCCTCACTACTCTACATGTGGCCCCATGCCTTATTTCCTGAATAATACTCATACCTCATTCTGAAGGCTAAGTATTAATTTTCTTAGGAGGGATTTTTAAAAAATAAATCAATATCTGAAAACTAATTTCAAGCAGTTTACATTTATATTTGCAACATTCCAACAATATGACCCAGGTTTACTATTCCTCTTTTGCAGCTAATGGATTACAAATGTCCTCCAATTTGTGCTGGTCTGCCTAAAGAAATAAATACCTGATTGTTTTTTTCCAGACAACTTTGCATTTTGAAGCATTTCCTCTATTCAAAGCAGAATGTGCATAACCTTCGGTGAAAATTGTGAACTCCCAGCACTTTATTCAGTGTAAGTCCTGCGTTTAAACTCACACCTACACAAAATGGAGAGCATATAAATTATTTATCTCACATGGCTTATATTGCATGGAACCTGGGTAAAGACAGGGACAGGGTTGATTTCTCTGAACACATTCTGCAGGCTGACAGCGACCTGTACGTGATCTTCACTCTGCCTGTCTCACTGTGCAGAGTACAACTGATGCTGCAAAAGAGTAAGGATTATCCAGACAACAACCTTCCTGAAAGACTTTTAAGTTAACTAGGACAGTGCTTTACATCATGTACACTTAAACAGGCAGGGAAACAGTGCAGAAAGTTCTTTGACCATGTCTCATGATGTGTCTTGATATGTTAGGTACACAGGCAACTTTAATTATGAAATTTTTTTTTAATTGTCCAATTTTTTTACTAGATTATTTATCTTAGTATTTCTTAATACAGGGGTTTTATGCACACAATTTCCTAAATTGATCTCCTGTTCCGAAGAAAAAAGCAAATGATGTAACACGAGGCCACACTGACACCCACTGTGCTGCCTGGCTGGGCCTGAATTACGGCATCTCATTCAGCCCTGAAATCTAGTTCTTCAACAGCTTTTAGCTGCCCATGAGACCACTGAGCAAACAAAGCAATGACGGAAACAAAACATTGCTGTCCTCACCACCAGCAGAACTAAAGTTACCCATTTTCTGCCTGCTCATGATGGGTATTTAGAAACAGCAAAAGGCCTCGGTTGCTTTGGAAGCCCAAAGTATAATTAGGCACTGGAGGAAAAGGCTTTTGTAGTCACAGGACTTTCTCTCCTCACCATTTTCTTACCTTCCGGTTCCTCTTCAACTGTCTCTAATATCCACCTTGTTGCAGCTGCCAGGTACAACATCAAACTTGCGTTCCAGGCTGCTGCTCCTCTTCTCCCATGGCCAGGCCCAAAGAGCTGCCAGTGCCTATTGACTGCTTCTTTGCTCAGCTTCTAGTCTGAGAGGTTCATCCCCCTCTGAATAAAGGGGGAAAAGAATTACAGACAAAGCCCCCCTTAGGTGCTGCTGACTAAGGTTTAGAATCAAGATTGCCTGGAGTTACAGAAAATATATCTGTCAAAATTGAGCAGAGCAGGGCCCAGAGAAACTTTAGTATAACTTGGAAATAGATGGACAAATTTTCACAGGCAGTGCAGAAAGCACATCTAAGGCTGTAAAAGATAATGAGTCTGCCAAATATTAAGTCCTTTCTCCAAAATATAAAAGAATTAAAGATTTCCAGCCAAATTGTTTACAGAATTTAAAAAGAAAATCCCCTTTTAAAATTTTATTAAATCCTTTTGAGAAATAGCTGAACAATTCTCACTTAAGCTTCCCAGAAGAATTCAGGCTGGAGCAGACAACTAGCATGGAAGATGCTAGCCGGAATGGTGAAGGTCTGGCAAAATAATCAGGTACTGCCAACCAGATCTTGTAATTCACCATACAGATACCAATGCCTCACCAAGTAATGTAGGTATTTTCAGTGCAGGCAGTTGATTAAAGCTTTCTAAAACCAAAACAATTTTATTCGCAACATAATTCTTCCTTTCTTTTTTCAGGTTCTGTTGGTACTTGTCTTGAATGTTTCATCACCACCCAATTCTATTGATCTCTCTAAGCTGAGTCTTACAAGACTTATAAATCAAACATACCATGAAACTGGACCCTGAAACAGGTAGAGAAAATCGAGAGAACATGCACAAATTATAGGGCTAACTCTCTTCTGCAAGTACCACAAAAAAAGAAAAGGGATAGGAATCAAACATCTAATAATTTTAGCATGCTGCTAATTTCTAACTATAAACCCTACAACTTGAACAGAAATATTATTCACACTCCCCTTGCTGGTGATTCTGCTTAGATATATTCCCCTGATGGGTTCATTCCAGTTTTCACAGGACTCAGCACTTTAACAAAAACCAATACCTCAGTGGATCTTCTTTCAGATATCCAACAAGCATACTAGATACCTACTACTTATCAACACAAAAACTGTGATGCATCGAAAAAAATTTACATGAATCACATGAAACAAAGGTATTTAACATTATGATACAGAGCAACTTTGCTTCCTTTCACATTTATTTATTTAAATCGTTGTATCTCCTTTGGTGCTTCCATAGTCCCACACAATATACATTCACATTACTGTAGAGTACATCTGGATTTCAGACGACACCACTCAGTACTCAGTCAGTCATAAATTGTCAGCGTATGTGTTCCAAATACAATTAATGCTGTAGTTCTTGTATAGTGCAGCAAGCATTAATGGAGTTCAGGCTCCCTACATCATAAACTCATAGAATATGCTGAGCTGGAAGAGACTCATCAGGATCACTAAGTCCAACTCCTGACCCTGTACAGGAACCCCCAAGAGTCACACCATGTGCCCAAGAACATTGTCCAAATGTTTCTTGAACTCTGTCAGGCTTGGTGCTGTGACCACTGCCCTGGGGAGTCTGTCCCAGGGCCCAATCACCTTCTGGGTGAAGAACCTTTTTCTAATATCCAACCTAAACCTCCCCTGACACNGACCAGTGCCTGCCCCTCCTCTTCCCCTCATGAGGATATTGAAGACCACAGCAAGGTCTCCCCTCAGTCTCCTCTTCTCCAGGCTGAACAGAACAAGTCACCTCAGTTGTTCCTCATTAGGCTTCCCCTCCACATCCTTCAACATCCTCATGGCCCTCCTCTAGATGCTCTCCAGTAGTTTAATGTCGTACACTGTGGCAACCAAAACTGCCCCCTCACCTCGAGGTGAGGCCGCCCCAGTGCAGAGCAGAGGGGACAATCCCCTCCCTTGCCCGGCTGGCCATGCTGTGCCTGATGCCCCCCAGGACACGCTTGGCCCTCCTGGCTGCCATGGCACTGCTGACTCCTGTTCAACTTGCCACTGACCAGGACCCCCGGGGCCTTGTCCATGGCACTGCTCGCCATCCTCTCATTCCCCAGTCTGTCTGTACCATCCGGGGTTGCCCCATCCCAGGTGCAGAATCCAGCACTAGCCCTTGTTGAATTTCATATGGTTGATGATTGCCTATCCCTTTGATTCGTCCATGTCTCTCTGTGAGGCTTCTCTGCCTTTAAGGGAGTCCACAGTTACTCCCAACTTAGTCTCATCATCAAACTTAGTATTCCTTCGAGTCCCGTGTCCAAGTGGTTTATGAAGACAGTGAAGAGCACAAGGCCTAAGATCGAGCTCTGTGGAACCCCACTGGTGGCCGGTTGCCAGCCTGATGCAACACCCTTTACTGTAACTCCTTGTGCTCCACACATTAGCCAGTTTAACTTCAACTCTAGAATGACTGAGGAAAAGAGGAAAATGCTGATATAGATGTAGACTCGAACCTTTCTGAACTCTGCAACAATTTAAACCACGATTCCAGTCAAGATTTCCTGGTACATCAAATTTAACCAATTAGTACCCCCACTTTTCCCCTGCCCAAATAAATTCACAAATGAGAAAATAAGGTAAAGGCCATGACAGTTTATTACGGAAAACTGTACCTGTCTGATAATGTTGTATGAATACATATCACAGCTTAATTTCCTCCCAGACATGAACATGTCATTAATACTAACCTCCTAAAATACTTCAACTGAACCAAGATCCATTTCTGAATACGTCTTAATACCTTCACGTAGAATCAGTTTGATTGTAGTCTGATCTAATTACTGTAAAGACATTCACTAAAACAGTATCTGGCTTAAGCAAACATAAGCCATGGAACTCAGCTCAAACCTAGCCCATCACTCTGTCACCCAATTAAATGACATATGGGAAAGCAGGAGTACTGCTGGGAAGAACTGTTAGGGGGAGTGGTGAGTTTTGAATGTAGAATGAGACACCATGAGGAAGGTAAAGAGCAAGTCAGCCCTATGACTGTGGTCCTTATTTTATGGTCAATCTTGTTTGCAGAACTGTTTCAACAGGCTGGAAATTGAGTCTTTCCTCACTGATTGTCCTTTCTTTTACAAATACTTGCTTTCCCCTCTTCATTATTCTGTATTTTACTGCTTTGTGTATGTACTGGAAGCACTGCCAAACACAGCTTGTGCAAAACAGCCATCTCCAAACACCTGGGGATGAATCTTGGAACCAAAACTACATTCTTAGATTTTATCCCTCTGAAACAGAGGTGTGGGGTTAAACTACATGATCAAATGAAAGAACTGCACATTTCTGCAGCACAGGTGAGGAATGATTTGTACTTAACTGTAACTATTGCTCAACTTCCTTTTCCAGGCTTTCATTTGTTTAAGCTATTTTTGATTAATTCAATGAAACAAAAAAATAAACATTTTGCTTCCTTGCAAAGTTTTGTTACTTCTGTTTAGGAGAAAAAAGATAGGGTAAACAAAAACCCTCTTTCATACTGACCTATAAGAAGGAAACCAATAGGTAAGAAATACAGACTTCAGACTTAATTCAAGGGAAATAAGCCATAAACCTCTTTAAAAGATAGTGTTTACACATATATAAATGCACCCTGCTTGTCAAAAATATTTATACAAAAATTAAGACAATTGTTAATTCTTGAGTGTTACAAACATAAAAATGCCACCTGTTTTCCAAGTCAGTTCAGCCAAGACTTCATATCATTTATATCATTGAACATCCCCGAAAACTTTTAACTTAGTAAACTAATGAATCACAGTGGATTTTCAACTCAGACAACTGGCAGTGCAGATGCAAGTCTGAAGTTAAACTGAATCAGCAACTGAACAAAGAGCAAATAATTTGAAACTTAAAAAAAATGTTGCAGCCACATAGCTTGCATTAATATCCCCTTGATATATGCAATTTTCATTAGGCTAACTCTTCAAATATCCACTCACAGTAACGCTATATACCAAAAAAACCCACCCCTCACTGTATTATTTATTTCAGAAAGGGAATTAAGTGGTGTACTTTTGTACATGTGCTTAACATCCTAGAACAGGTAACAAGTAGTCTCCATTTTCAGGGAAAGTGTGAATAAATTTAAGTTCTCCCTTTTGAGCCTACATTTGTCATAAGAAAGTACTTGCTATGCAAACTGGATGGCAGCTGATTTTTTTCCAGTCAATATGAGGTTTCATCATCAGTTCCCATCATAGGCATCAACCCTTCATTCATTCAATCATAAAAATGTGACTTACTAGAAAAGGAAAAATAGAGTCTAAAGGCACAGAGTCACATAGCTGCTCTAGTAGGAGTCTGTAAACAGAGAATTGTTTGAATTTAGGAAATCCAAATCTAGGAAAGTAAAAAGGCATCTGAAGCAGGCTTTTATCTAGCCAACTTCCTTAAATACCCAAAGGGCTTTGAGGTCTACGAAGTATGCACTAAGATACTGTATTTCAAAAAGCAATAAGGCAAATAGTATTTTCATTATTTCAAAAGAGTTACAATGGTGTAGGCATACACAGTATAACTTAGTTACAATGCGTGGTACTGTTTCTACTACATAGCCCTATAACTGTTTCCTTTCTACATAATGGGAGATTAAACCCGGGTTCCAGGTGAACACAAACCCATCCTTGTACCGCCATCTACCACTGGCAACAGCTCTTCAGCAGCATTTGCTCTGCTACCTGGGTCACCTTTGTGCTGAGCAAAGTCCGCAAATCAGAGACTAAACACTGTCATACTTATGAAGAGCTTCTTCTAGTTTTTGTGTCACTTTTTGAAAAAAGAGTATTTGCTGTTGTAAGAAATGCTGCATCTGTGATTTAAAGTACCTCACACGAATTTTGTGGAAATGATTAATTTCTGCAAGGGTTGCAAAAGAAATAATGTTACAACGTTCTTGAATGCCCTCAGCTTTTTGGAGCTCCATCTTCCCCTCTTCCACGTGCCGCTTACTCTCCTTTACTTTGGTAAGGGCTCCTGCATAAAGAACAAAACAAAACTGTGAGGACCATGTAGACTTGACTACTGAACTTTAACAAGTGATTTAATAACAACAAGGATTTGTATAAGGCTTATTATCAGTGTATTTATAGGTGTGCATATATAGATGTGTTAATGACAAGGAATAAAATAAAAGCTTTTTAGTGTAACAAAAATCAGACCAGAGAATCCTGTGTAAAAAATAAAACTCAACACTTTTTTAAGGCTCGAGCATGCAAAAGTTACTAAAACATCCTATTTTACAACCTTGAAAATCAGATGGTGTCCTTCAGAGAGTAACTAATCATTATACCAGTAGCGGAGTAAGTGAAAGCACGAGAAAACTAGTCAGATCAATAGTCAGAAAAATAACCTTGTTAAGAACTGGACTATGTGAAATATCCCTTTTCCCAATCCTTGTGAAATGTCAAAAGCAGATCTTAATACACAAAATCTTGTCAATACATGTTCTTGCTTTTACACCAGAGATACTCCAAAATTAACTACTGAGTACTAGAGAATCTAAAAGTTTATCTCAAAGTCACAAATGCTGAGGCAGGCTTTAAGCAGTGTTGTAAAAGCTAGTAGAAAAGCAGAGTTACAGAACTGACATTCTCCTTCTCCAAATAGCTAATTAAAGCACACACATACTACAAAGGCAAAGTATCACCCAAAACAGACCTACCCAAAGCAGATCCATAAAACGATAGACTACCAAAATACATCTTAAGACATTCACATTCTTGGACTCAATTTCCCATAGAGCAACTTCTTTGTTTTACACATTATATACTTACTTTATTCATATAACTAAACCAAATCAGTAGTACAGCTTTTATCATCTCACTAGGTTCTTGTTCCTTTAAATATTTGTAATGTCGTAACTCTCCTTTCATATTACACTTCTTACATGTGATTACAGTGTGCTGCCTGAAGGCCAAGGGCAGTGTCTGTCCCTGGGGGCTGCAAGGCAGAGGCAGTGTTCCATACCTTCCTGGCTCCCATGGCACGACAGTGTGATGGCTAAGAGCTTGGCACTGGCTGTTTCTGCTGACTGACCTCATCATCTTCAGCCTGGCCCCAAAAACACCACTGAAAAACCTTTTCCACATGCAGTGGTGCCAGCAGTGGCACGGTGTCAGAAGATCTGTATCTTGTCCTCCATGGAGTAAGGAATCTGCGAGGTAGGGTACGATCTGAAAAACATTTAATCCCTTCTCCTACAAAAAGAACACTTCTTTCAACAAACTTAACCAGTCTTAGCAAAAAATTTTTCTGCGCTCTGTGGGCACAACAGGAATCCATGCACAGCTGTGAAAAACTGAAATTAGGGACTTACTGGAAGCCAGATGTAGCTGGTTAAGTAAACATGACAACTCTTCAGTTGTGATGTGGGAAACAGCTTTAGATGTTATTTCTAGAATGACTAAACTGGAAAAGAACACTGAAATGCACAGCATCAGCAGCTGAAAGCATAATGAAGCTCTGGAGCAAGTATAATCTTCAGATTATAAATAAAAATATATAATAAAAAACATACATTACCAAACACTATTGCCCTCCAGACTAGATATATTATGCAATTTTTTGCTATTAAAAAAAAAACAAAAAAAGAAAAAGATTTATAATTAGGAAGGAATCCAATGGCAAAAGGTACAATCATTAACACTGCTCTCTTAACGCTTATGGATCATACTGGTCCTGCAGTGGAATTTGCTTTAAAACCTGGACAGACTATAGCCAGATAGTCTGCAAGCAATATATGCCAAAACTCATACATATGCTTAAGTATAAACTTGCTCGGGGTTTTTTTGAAATGCCTTTAAAAGGAGCACTTCATTATTAGTAATATAACTAATCCTGAAATAACTACATAGAGGGAAGAGTTTATTTTACTTTAGGACAATCAAGGAATCCTCCCTAAACACAGAGGAAAAAAAAAACCAAGCCCATGTGCTTTGCTTTAAGAAGCAATTAATCATTTGTTTTAAAATGTCACTTTTAAGCTGTTCAGCATCTACTGAAGTTTGCAAGACTTAGTTTATCAAATCGTAGTAAAAAAGTGTTATTAGTTTTCAGGGCTTTGAAAGCAGCTTTAGTAACAAAAAACCACCCAAATTGTCTCCAAACACCTTTCCATAATTACAGTTAAATCTAAATCTAAAATACAGTCCAATCTAAATCTAAACCACAGTTCTTGTACTTTAATCTATGTGAGGAAAACCCTGAGCTGAAACAGAGATTTACTGATGTGGAAAGTTCAATGATTCATCCTATGGTGAACAGGAGGAAAAGGACAGGGAACTGGGGACTGGAGAGCAGCCCCTCGTGTACAGCCCTCTGGAAGAGAAGGGTCTTGCACAGAGATGCCTCACTAGGGGATGGTAACCCCTACAGACTCCCAGCTCACAACTCCTGACCTACTGCACCCGAGGCTGCACACCATGAACTCCTCCAACTCCATCCTCACTAACTGATCCATCATACCCAGCACCTCACAGCTCCAGCTGCCACCCTCGTGGAATGCTGGGGTGAGCAAGGCCCCCCAGTCTAAAAGTACACCTGCAGAAACTTCTCCTGGTTTCTGATTTTAATTATGTGAATATCTAGTATTTGTTTGGACAATTAAAAAAGCGAGATATATTTAAAAAAATTTTAAAAGGCAGAATCACAGCAGCCCCAGAAAAGGCTAGCACATATTTTAGGAAAAAGAAACAGAAGGAGCCACCTCCCAATGCATATTAGCTCAAGGAAGCCTCCTGCTGAGTACATGCCTGGGATAAATATACATCACTGCCCTGTTCCCAGAGGGATGGAATACACAAAAATAAATTATTGGGCTTTTTTTTTTGGATCCAGATGTACAGATTCTGTACAATCTTGGTCATGCATTTAAAGCTTCTGGTCTATGGAAAAGACCTTCTGTCAGGAGTCATGTTCCAGTGATCAGGACTAGCTTTCAAGGAAGCAAAGAGGGCCTGGATTAAAAATCATACAAAAACTGCGCTACATCTATTTCTGTTCTAAAGGTGAGGGAAAGCATCTATGAATGCTGTTTATCATTGCCCAAAGCCTTATATTAAACAGATGCTGGTGCTCACTGAATGCAGCTAAGGGCTTAAAAGAGACTCAGATTTCAGTCCTTGTTTTGAAATATGAGATTAGACAACACAAGATGATATAAACACATTTAACAAGGGACATTTGTGCTAGCAAAATTTGTGCTAGTAGACAAGAAAACAGGGACGATGTAGAGTTCCTGATAGAAATAAATAATTTCAAGCCATAAAATACAGTATAAAACCAGCAACTGAGTGCTGAGGAGTTATAAGGAAAAAAAGAAGTGTATTGAGACAGTACGCTACTCATGCAAACAATGAGATTGCAATGAGGTAGGAAGAGTTATACACATTCAGGGAAAAAAACCCAAAAACCAACTTAACTCAAAAGCACTCAGGTTTGGGTCAAACAATATCTTTTCACATCATCTGCAGTTTTATTCCAATAGCAAATGTTCTGAGATTGTGTGAAGAGTCAACTAAGGATGTGTTTGGATCCATATACTCACTCTCCCTCCACACAGGAAGTACATGTGTGGTCCTATGAATCCAGGCTGATGTATATGTGTCTCCAAGCCCAAGCTGCAGTGTGCAATGTGGCCAGAAGGCAAAAGTTTGGGGGTTCAGCTCTTGCAGACTGCAATCCAGACGGCTTTTCACTCAACTCCTTAGTCTCCCCAGGAAGGCAGGCCTGCCCTGTGCCTGCCAGCACGTGCAATCAGAAGGCAAAGAACAGCGATACCTGCTAGGGATGTACTATCTTCCCCCTTCCACCTCTTCTCAAAACACCCGAACATCAGCTCTCAAGTGCTGCATGCAACAGACAGGAGTGAAACATCAGCTGTGTCTGAAGCTACTAATCCACTCAAAATTCTTCAGGGCAGGAGCCCTTTTTTTGCTCTCTGTTTGCACAGTGTTTACTACAATGACATCTGTTTCATGGCTGGGCTTGCTCCATTCTTAAAAAATACGAACAGTACCTTGCTGTAGCAGCAATGATTTAACTGCATACTGTAATGCTGCATATGGATGAAACTCAAAGAAGCATCAGCCCAACGCTGCTGAATACAGCACCTGAAGCAGTGGTAAGTACCTCTTGAAGTCACTGGGGTCTGAAATTCACAGTCAGTCTCAAGAATCCATTAAGTCACCAATACATCGAAGTCTTCAGTATCTCACTTCAAAGTACTCAACTTGAAAACTCACCCAGCTTGTAAGAGCCAGCAGGTTTATTTTTTATATCCTATGATTGTAATGCCTTTATCACTGCAGTTATTAAAGTATTTCTTTCACTTCAGTGATGGATTATGCTAAAACAGAGCAAAGACATTTCTTTTTTTTACAATCTCTCAGCAGTTGCACCTCAGAAATCTTGTGCAAACAAGATGATCTATGCAATTAATATTTCATATTTCTACTATCAGCAGGCTACAAAGTAACACTTAGTGCACTACTTACTAGAAGGTAAAACAACTTACATTTCCCCACCATTCATCTGTCCAGCACATTAAATAGTCTAATAGGATGCATGATGTGTCCTTCAAAGCATGTTAATGAAGGAAGAGCTTTGAATTTGTCAAACAACTCCCTTTGCTTTACTTTTCTTACAAGACAGTGTTATAATCTAGACACCATCTCTAGTGGAAAGGGAAAAAACATTCATGATGCTGCTTTCATAAAAGGATGTAAATGCAGATAATGTAACTAGAACTATTTTCTTTTTCCTTACTTAATGATGAGATTATTTAAGGTCTTTGCTTAAAGATGTGAAAAAGCAAACCCTGGGTAGTTCATGTGCATGGAAACATTATTTCTAATCCAGCAGAGTGCTGCCAGAGCAAGTTGGTCTACATGGTTGTCCCTCTTACCCCAGATCTAGCAAAGATGTTGTTACAAGATGTCTCAAATGACTAATCCAATAAAAGAATGCAACTGGCCTGGGGAGAGAGATGATGGCTTAGCTTTATCAATGGCTTAGCTATGTGATCCAGGTCAGCCCTGGGTTACACAAACATTAGCTCCAACACAAGGGAAGCTGCAGAAGCATTTCATGAGTGTCCTGGTTTCAGCTAGGGTAGAGTTAATTTCTTCTCAGTAGCTGTTACAGTGCTGTGTTTTGGATTCAGAATGAGAATGGTGTTGATAACCCACTGATGTTTGGGTTTTTGCGAAGGCGTATTTATTCCAAGTCAAGGACTTTTTTTTCCACCCTCCTCCTCACTGGCAGAGCATGAGACAAGGTACATAAAAGAAACTGGAAGGGAGCATAGCTGGGGCAGGTGACTGGAACTGATGAAATGAATATTCCACACCACAAAAATCATGCCCAGGATATAAACTGGGGGGAGTTAACTGGAAGCATGGCAGATCTGGATTCGGGAAGGAGGGTCTGGCATCGGGCAGTAGGTGGTGAACAGTTGCATTGTGCATCACCTGTTTGTTTCCTTTCTATAGTAATTATTATTACTTACCATTATGATTGCATTTTACTTCAGTATCCATCAATTATTAAACTGTTCTTATCTCAACATACAAGTTTTACTTTGAGTCTCCTCATTCCACTGGGGTCGGGGCGGTGGGAGAGAAAGGAAGAGAGGAAGGGGTTGAGCGAGTGGCTGTGCGGTCCCTAATTTCCAGCTGTGCTTAAACCACAACAATGAGGTAACACACAGTGTGAAATCCTACTCTGAAAAAAGCCCCCAAACTTCTCCCTCTCAAATGAAACTGAAATAGTTTGTAACTAGAGATTTTGCTACACTGACAGATTATTTTCTTAAGAATGCCCTGAGCACTGATTAACAAAAGAAGCCTACACTGAGATTCTGCAAATTCTTTACATTTTCTGGCCAAGATTTATAATGGAAAGCAGCATAATAGGAATTTGCCTGAAATTAAAACCAGAAGACTTTTTCAGCAGAGACTGAACTAAAAGGAATGTCACAGGGAAAAAGTACCATTACAGTCATTAATATTGGAAGGAGTTGCTTTTTAAAAATCTAATTTTACAGGTTTACAGCAAAAAAAAGGAACTGATTTTCAAAACCAAAGGCAAAATTCTGCTACTTGCTTTTGGTAAGTGCCAACACAACAGTTTTCAAACCCAGTCTTTGAGTTTAAGAGATGATATTCTTCTCCTCAAGGGCACAAAATCACTTTAACAACATTTCCTTTTCCATAGCGAAATGTCAGAAGTATAAACCTCAAATACATCAAACTGCAATTACTTTAGTATAACAGGGGTTTTTGTAAATACATGAAAATAGCTATAATGCTTTTAGAATCTGCAGCCTAACAACAGTTTAAGAAGTGAGCTTTGGTTTTTATTACTTTGTTGCCCATTGCTCAAAAAAAGCCCAGAATAACATAGTACTATCATGTAAATTTAGGTTTATAAATTACAGTACTCTGCTGATGTCTAGATCAACACTGACTGACTGCAGAGTTATTAACATCAGACATATTTGTTCTTTCAGTTACCCTGTTGCAAAGCTTATTGAAAGCCGACACTCAAAACCACATTCTTAAGTTCAAACTGAAGTCACTTTTTAATGTATACAACTCAAGAGATCACACACAAATAAAACAGTCTTTGCTATAGATTTCAGAAAGTTAATTAGCTGTAACCTCATCTGATAATCTTAACTTATAAATTGATTTAATTAGCATAAACCAAATTAATGGTGCTAGAATGCACAGTGTAAAATGTCAATTTTTCAGAACTAACAGGGTTACTGGCCACTATACATGTCTAACTAATATTTTTAAAATTTTAAATAATAAGATTATTAAAATCTGATTAGACTTATCAAGCATACATCTGCCAGTTAGTGTACACACACAAAGAACGAGCATAGAGAGCCGATTCATTTATCCAAATCTACAAGGACTGTAATCATACCTGTGTATGTTCAGAGAGTCTAAAATGATCACGCTAATGAAAACGTATTTAAATTTCCATAGTGTCAATGTGTATTTCAGTTCCAGAGTACCCCCGAGGAATATACAAGCTTTGGTGTGCAGCACCTCCAGCACAAATGCTTTGCTGGACCATGCTGCAACACACGGCTATGTGAGCAGATGCCATACTTTGCCTTTGGAAGAGTTGATAACAGAAAGTGAGAGCAACATGGTCAAATAAATGAAAGAAATATTACAGAATTACCATTTTAATGCATCTACTGTCCCGCATCATGACATTAACAAAATTTTAAAATACCTCAACAAAACATAATGCTACATAGGTAGCCACACAGAAAAAATGTGTAAAATTAAATGAATATTTTCCATTCAAATCTTGAATGCAGTGACATTAAAACTGTTATCTTTTGATGTACTGTACACCAGCAGTGTTTTAAGCAAACAAATGACCTTATTTTAGCCATTAAAGCATGTTTAAACTGTGTTCATGAATAGTTTTGACTTTACAAATACCTACAGTGATGTCTTACAAGAGGCCCACCAGGAATCATTTGACTGTAAAATCCAGCTAAACTATGTATACAGCTGTCTGTTATCACAAATACAGCATTTTGCACTACAGCCTGAGAGGCAAATGCTAACTAATGCTGGGTTTGCCCAGTTCTAAGGCACTCTGTACTTTTTGGCACTCACATGTACCATTTAAAAGAGTTTTTCTTTGGTATGGTTTCAGCTGGCAGTGCAGACTGGGGAGACAGAAAAGAGTGAAACATAAACTAGGCTGGTCACCAGAAATGCAGCACATTCGCCAATTAGAAAGTTAGTCATGTTTTTCAGGACTACACTTGAAAATTTAAGCAATTGGAATTTGCAGAAGTACCAAGATGAAACCTTTCAGTAATTTTTAGTACTTCTCATTAGTTTCCATCTAACTGGGGCATCAAACAAGCTTTTAATACAGAACTCTGCTTTTCCAGAACTGGAGTTGGTCTATTATAGTTCAGTTGTCACAGGTTCTGAACACTAATTTTTCCCAAATAGGATGCTAGGAACAAGCATTTTATGTTAGAAAGATGTTACAGACTTGTAACAGCTTTTTTAAACGCTCTGTTCACAATGCTGACTTCAAAACAACAACCGTAAGAAATTATGCTGTGCATGGGTAGATAGAAATAATAGAATTAAAGAGAAATAATAAAAATAGAATACGTAAATAGAAATTAATTTTCAGTAGAACTGGTTAATAGCAAATGAGATGTCTCCTCCTCCTCCTCCTCCTCTCCAAAATGGATGTAAGCACTATTACACTAAATGGTAACTTCTTCCAAACTTTTTGTAAGATTCATGGGATGTGGATAGACAAGGAACACTGTGTATCAACATCCATGCACTATTACCGAGAGAAGTAAGTATAAATGCAAGTTCCACTGACTCTTACATCACTGCTTTATTGGGGCACAATGAAACACCTGCTTTTGGATGTTGTTTTCTGTTAAGACTAAAAGGAAAGCAAAGAATGAACACAACTTATGGTGTTTCCTTATCCCTTATCATCTGCTTAGCTCCACTACTGTCCTAAGATGAGCAAATAAAACATGTATAGACAGTTTAACATAAATTCATAAGGAAAGAGTCAAGATGCAAATAAAATGCAGATGCTGGTTTACTTTATCCTAGTACCCTTTAATTGCCCTCTCTTAGATATCTGAACGCTGCAGTTTTTCTGTAAGGACAAAAAGAAGTACAATTCCTGTTGCAGAAAAAAATGTTCATGGTAAGCCATCATTAATGCAAACAATTAAAATATATAATACAAAAGCAGAACATGTGAAAATTGTAATAATATAATGTTATACTCATATTATTTAAAAGAAAAGCTTCTTTATTATACTGTTAGTTAGCCAGCATAGCTATTCATGCAGATAAAGATTCAAAATCATAAAAATTCCAAAAAAAATTAGAATAGTAACTTGCTTTTTACCATGGGACAACAAAGCAATGTAAACTCCGAATCACAGGATGAACCTGCTTTTCACATTGTTAATGGATGAACTGCATGTAGGCATAAAAAGGGTAGCTTGGTTCATTATGATTACAGAAGTTGTCCACCCATGATGTGTACCTACTTAAAACAAAGGCTGAAAACATCACACTTCTTCCTGTTCTGCTACAATAACAATCCAAAGTCACTGGCAAGAACTGAACAGATTGTTTAAATGTTGGTGGGTTGTTTTGGGGTTTTTTTTTCCATTTTATTTAAGTCCTCATGGCCTTCATGAAAGATACAAACAAGACTGTGTAGAAAGCATGTGCCATTTGTTTGCCCCAGTCTGCTGATAAGGCTCATGTTTCGGGGCTTAGCCAAATGTAATTTCCTATTTTTTTAAATTAAAATTTTCAAATTCTGTGCTATTTGAACCAGGCAATTAAAAATATGTAAGGTGCCAGCTGGATAAGTTTATACAGTCTGCACTTATTGACTTGGCATTTTAACTGTTCAAACAAAGTCTAACAACGAAGTCATGGAAAGATGCTAGAAAGGCTGAAACATGTCCTTGTTTCAAAGCGGACTTACAAACGAAAAAAAATCAGTCAGCTTGTTTGTTTTTGATAATGTGCTAACAAGGAATTGGAAGAACTCTGGGAGCTTCTCTTTATTTTCAGTGTACCAATTCTTGTCTTCTGTGTTTGGATGGAAGCCCTTTCAGCCAGACCAGGAGCACTCAGAGCTGCAAGAGAACCATCCCACTATCTAGATTCTTCATATGTCTCTCAAAAGGCACTACTTTGTTTTTGAAATAGAATTACTTCCTCCTTCTACAATATAATTCTGAATTCTTCAATGTTCCATACACTGTTCTGCCACTCCCTAGCTGCTCAAAGGCCTTCCCAGTAGACAAGGCCTCACTGCTTATGGAGAGCATGTAATATGTGGCATTTTCTGTGATCTGACTAAAAATCTCATGGAAATTTATATTTATTTAAATATGCACTGCCTGAAGTCAAACCTAGAGGTGCGAGCTCCAATCAAAACTTCTCCTATTAAGACTAAGGGGGTACACCAGACAGACTTTCTGGTGTGCAGTAATGCATGTAGTCTCTCCCACGGAAGGAACAGATATACGCTTCCTCTGCTACCAGCAGATTTTGAGAAAAAAACAAACCCACTGGTATTTTTTAGCCATGAAATGTCTCTCTGTTACTGAAGGTGTATGATATCAGACTAGTTTCAAAAGGTAATAAGGAGAAAAACCCATCACGACAGCATGAATCTTGCTCCCCTAGAAAGCCACAGAGATTGCAGGGGAGTGGAAAAGAAAAAACAATCATAACATTAAGAAGAGCCATGCATCTTTCAGACAGAGACAGGGCCCAGAAGTCCTTTTTTTTTTCTCTTCCTGTTTAATTTTCTTCAAGTAAAGCTATCGCTCAATTTTAGTAGTTTACTCCTGTCCTCTGATTTCACACACACTAAGGCAGCTGTAATTTTATAGTTTCTAAATGTGAAGATTCTTTCACATTTTAGCTCCATTTCCTTAGGGTCACCTTCAAATATTGGGAGACAATATTGGGTAATGCAGCAGCAAGCAGACAGTGTTACATCATCACTGTAACAACTATGGGGAGGCTGACATCCCAAAAAATACAAGTCATCCTGGAGCAGTACATCCTTTCTCACCAAAGTTCTTACACAGATGAAGTGCCCATATCTTTTTGCTGCTGTAAGGGTCATCTGGCTAGGATTACAGGCCTAGCTCTTACCCAGCAGCTACCTGAATTGAAGCCCATGCAAAGTGTATGCACCTGAGGGACAGAGGAGAAAAAAAACCCTAAAAGATGGATAAAAGGAAAAACAGTGATGAAAAAACCAATGTCCGCACAACAAATCGAAGACCTTTGGAAGTAAGCATGAGAGAAAAGCACTGCTTTTACACTGCGATATAAAATTTTAGGTGCCAATATTAACCAGTCTGATTAATTCATTAATGCAAATAGCACTCCTTCCCCCTGGGGGGAAGGGGGAGAAGGAAGCTGAAAATGTTAAGAGAGTTCCAGGTTTCAGTGCCGTTTGGGTTTCCTGGTGCTTTAAAATTTGGTGCATTTCTGTCTGGATAGAATTTTCACCTACAGTTTTGCAAGATATTCTAAAACCACACCCAGTGCATTCTTTAAAGCCTATGTCTATAATTAAGTTTGCTGCAGGTAAATAAGACCATTTACCTTATTTTACTTTTCACAAACAGTGACCAAGAAACAAATAAGTCATTCAGGTACTTTTAAAAATAATTCTCTTAAATCCTGGCATGTAAAGGAAATGGAATTGCCTCTATCTTGGGAAACATTTAGAACCACTTTCTCAGATCTCTTTTATAAAAACTATAACCAGGATTTTGTCAAACATTAACATCATAATGTTGAGAGAAGAAATCTGGAAAGCAGAGATGAAACAACATGTTAGCTAGTACTTCTTCCACTTTCATGAATCACAAGAGGCCAATTATAGTAATTCCTCAAACAAAACTTGAAAGAAAGAAATTCAAAACGCCCCCAACTCCTCTACTCTCACTAAGCAAATATGAAGACAAGAGAGCCAGACAAGAATGAGCTAGAATACTACCCTATGCTGTCTCCAATTCTCACAAGTGCATGAATTTTCTGAACCTGAACTTGCATGGGCCTGCAGTGAGCATTTGTGTTGAAGATTACTGAAGTAGGAAGATTGCATCAAGTTAAGTGAAGCTTTAGCAATTAGTATGTAGAAATTATTTCACCAAGAATGCCTAGGGAACTTCCCCAAGTAGACCTTAAATGCATGAAAGAGAAGGTATTATCCATTACAAATGGGAAGCTGCTTTTCTTCTCAAAATTAAAAGAACTGAAACAGTATTTCTTGAAAGATACACCAGTTCTGCAATAGAAAATTACACAATGCAGCTGAGTTTTTTGAGCCTCTGGAACTTAATATCCCTCTTCTGCAAATGTTTTGCTGGAGGCTAAAGAAAACTGCGTACAAGTGTATCTGTCTAATATGTATCTTCTATTCCGAAAACCCACATATATGCCCAAGAAAATTCTCATGCAAGCACTTTAGAAGCATTTACCTACAAGGGGTTGAGGGCTAGATTCATCAAAATATTGGGGTGTTTAAAAGCTTGAGACACCACTCTGCCATCATCTACCCTATCCAGGCACCAGTTTTCCCTAATCACTTAGTTTTCCAAACAAAACCTATAGAACAAGAAGTTCTTGTAAGGCATGTATGCCTTGGTACTGGTATGTTCTATGGTAGCCTCAGTGGGACTCTCAAACCAAGCACTTCCAGATGGAAATATGGGGTTTCCAACTTGGCACATTCTTTGCTGCAGGGTTCAATCCAATGAATCCTCAGACCTGCACTAGATTGCATATGAAACCAGGAAAGGCCTCTCTCAAAGCATTGACCAGCTGATCCTCAACTGGCATGTGGTACAGAAATGTTCAAATACTTCTTTCGTCTCTCCTGTAGCAAGAACTTTACCTCTTCCTTCCCTGCAGAAAATTCCTTAAACACTAGGAACTCAAGATGAAAGAAAAGTAATCTTGTAAAAGAGAAGAGGAAAAGGAATCTTGTAAAATCTCCTATTGAAGTTATTGCCATTATATAAAATGTCAATTACCAATATTAATAAGATAATGAACAGTTTGGAAATATTTCCACAGTCTGTTGGTTCACATGTGTTATACAAATTACACAAATCAGATCACATATGATGTCCTCAGCACAGAAGGCAGAAAGATCTGAATCCCAGAGCAATTAAAAGCACAACAGTTAACACATTTTACTGGTAACATGCAGACAAAGCAACAGCAAGGCTTACGTGGCTTTGGTTCACAATTCTAGGGACAAAGCCCACATAGAGGGAAACTTATCTCTGTGGCTCTTTTTGCAGAAGTTGCAGAAAGTTTTTAAACAAAACCTCAGACATGCAGAGTTCTCAGTCCATAGCACTAAATGCACTTAAAAATCACGTTCAGAAGCTCTTCAGCTAACTGCAGTACAGAAAAAGCACAACAGGACAAGGCAGTTAAAATTACAGAATCACAGACTATGCTCAGTAGGAAGAGACCCACAGGTATCACTGAGTTCAACTCCTAGCCCTACACAGGGTCCTAAGAAATCCTAAGAGTCACATCATGTGCCCAAGAGCATTGTCCAAATGCTTACTGAAATCTGTCAGGCTTGGTGCTGGGACCACTTCCCTCAAGAGCCTGTTCCAGTGCCCAAAAACCCTCTGGGGGAAGAGCCTTTTCCTGATATCCAGCCTAAAACTCCCCTGACAAAACTTCAGGCCATTCCTTTAGGTCATGTCATCAGTTACACATAGAAGAGATCAGTGCCTGCCCCTCCTCTTCCCCTCACAAGGAAGTTGCAGATTGCAATGAGGTCTTCCCTCAGTCTCCTCCAGGCTGAACAGAACAAGTCACCTCAGTTGTTCCTCATTAGGCTTCCCCTCCACATCCTTCANAGCGTAATCAGCAAACTTAGTATTCCTTTTCGTCCTGAGTCCGAGTCATGTATGAAGATGTCAAAGAGCACAGGCCTGAGGATGGAGTCCTGCAGAACCCCACTTGCAACAGGTCACTGGTCCCCAGTCTGATGTCATCCCAGTCACTGTAACCCTTTGTGCCTGACCCGTGAGACAGTTCTCACTCATCACAGGATGTGTTTGTCCAGCTGTGAGCTGGACATTTTGTCCAGAAAGATACAGTGAGAGACAGCAATGAAAGCTTTACTGAAATCTGGAAAGATCACATCAATTGGATTCCCTTGATCAACTGGGTGGGTTGCCTTGTCATAAAAGGAAGTAAGATTTAGTAAGAAGCACTTTCATGAAGCTGAGCTGGATGTGACCAAGGGCTGCACCGTCTTTCAGGCCTTTTTCAACACCTCCCAGAATAACCTTCTCTATAACTTCACCAAACACTGAATTGAGACTGACAGGCCTGTGGTTTCCAGGGTTCTCCTTCTTGCCCTTCTTGAAAATTGCGACGTTTGCCAGCTTCCAGTCAGCTGAGACCTCTCAGGATTTCCAAGACTGCTCAAAAATCATTGAGAGAAGTTTTGCAATGACATCACTCTGTTCTTTTGAGGATTCTTGGATGAATCCTATCCAGCCCCATACACTTGCAGGGATCCAGCTTGAGCTGAGAGGGTTGACTGGGACTTGATCATTCTCACACTCATGGTTGTCCAGCTCTATACACAGATACAGGCATGTTTTGGGTACAGCTGCCTTTGTTTTTCCATCCTTCTCAGGTCCAGGGGAATATGATCTTGAGTTTTATCCAAAGTAAACAATATATTTGCATTATGTAGCAAAAAAAAAAGAGTACTACTCCTAATTTGAGGGTTCATCATTTTAAAGGCATGGCCATTTAATCAATGTATCAGTCAGGCTGCTGCTTCTGCCACTTATAAGGGCACTTAGGTGTCATTTTACTGCTTAATGGGGTTGTACACTAGAAAATAAAACCCTTGAAAGACACATCAACTCTATTCTTCAGATGACTTCTTATCACCAATAGATATTTGTATAGTCTACAGAGACAATATTATTTCTCAAAACTGGCAACCATCCCAGACAGTAAATTTAAAACAAAGCCTTTATGTTGCAAGAACACCAAACAGTTCATATTTTTATCTAAAGTTTATAGATTGGAATTGAAAAGCTGTACCTTTTTAAAAGTAGCTCTTAAGAGTAATAAACCAGCAATATACTGTCTGCAAAACATGACTCTCAGTTTTCCTCTAGTTTGCTGTCTTGTAGCAGAAACAACAACAACAAACACATAAAGCACACAACTCTATTCCTGTCACGACCATGGACACTCAAGAGACCAACCTCTCATGCCCATGCCATATCCCTACGACTAGCATGTACCATGGGTGATAGTGTGAATGCAGTGCTAGCCCAGAGGTGCTGGAGCATTAATAGCTGCATGTAGGAGAGCTGGACATTTCTCCAAGCTGCTCCAAGACAGTGCTCTAGCCCAAAATCAACTCTACATACTTCACACTCATGCACTGCTCAAGGTATTTACATGAACCTTTCCCAGTTCTGCAAGGTAAACTTAACCTGTAAGTGTAAATTCAAATAGAACTACAAAAGAAATAGGGATGGGTTCAGCACATATCTTATTATTCCCAATCCTCTCTTCAAAGCCTTGTCTCCAAAAATACTTTATGTGGAACACCTCCACATAACCTTAAAGCTTGAGGATGTATTACTTAAATAGTATATACAGTCTGCTAAATTTTTCCATCTAATAAATATATCTGTCCCTTTATTTTTTCCAGAAGCTTACAGATAATCCTATTAGATGACAACTCACTTTAACATGCTCTGCTCCCAAACATGAGGTATTGCCAAGGCCACCCATCTCTCCAAATCTAAAATATTTGAAAACTGTTATCAGTTATAATACCACAGCAGCTAGCAAAGCAACTCCTGAAACGTTAGACATCACACGTCCCTTCCCTGTTCAAAATAAAATTAAGTTTCCACTCACAATATTTGAGATTTGACAGCAGAATGGAAATCTGACTTTGATGCATGCAATTTTTATGAAAAGCTTTTTTTCTCAAATAACAAATTGTGCACTTCGTAGCAACTCTCTTTCCTCAGATGTTCCCAGCAATGCATACCTCTTTTACCTGTCTTTTTGCTCTGTTGAAAAAACTTTTCCAGCTCTTTTTTTACCAAACTTAACGTACTGTTCCAGATGCAAAACCCCTGGAAATGTCATGTAAGGACAAAAAGACTGATTCATCCTGGGTGACAATTCACTTGGGATGCAGAACACCACTTATTAATCACCAAAATAATTTTCAACAAAGCTCATGCCTTTTCTTGGGTAACTTATGGATATCCATTTCTGCTGAGCATATGTGATGCTTTCTTGGTCTCTCCTACAGCTCAAATCCCCACACCCTCCTGAACTTTGAGTTGAAAACTACAGGTAAGGAATATAACAGAAAAAAGAATGAATGATGGACTTACCTACTTGCAATGGTAAAGAATGTATGACTATCAATAATTTAACAGCAGCATTTCCACATACACAGTACTACAAACTTCTGTTTATCTGAACAAGTGTCATCAGTTACACAGCAGATGGTTTTTCCATTTTTGAGTTTCTTTCTTTCTGACAGATCACAAAATGCCTTGCAACCAGCAATCTGAACCTGAAAAGCGTGTTTTAGCTAGAAAAATGCTGAAAGGATAACAGGTGAGCAGCATCTGTTCCTGATAATAAGGGCAAAGGTTTAACAACTCCAACTAAGAACACTATAGCTGATCATTACTCTTTCAAAGACACCACAAGATGCTTGGCTGAACAAAGATGCCCCAGCAGCTTTAAACATCTCA
>VWZW01000014.1:633974-651621 GCA_013397115.1 Edolisoma coerulescens | reverse complement strand
TGGCAGTGGCAGTGGCAGTGGCATGGCGGGAGGGAGCGGGCGAGTGGGCGGCCAGCTGAGCCGAGGCTGTTTGCAGCTTTGATGTTAAACACCCAGAGATGAAATGCGTGGCCCGGGGCTGGGTCCCTTGCAGCCAGCCGCCGGTCAGCCTCTGGCTGCGGAGCCGTGCCAGCGCTGGGGCCGATAATTGGATGCATGTTTCTTCCAATGAGTTTGTATCATTTTTATGTAAATTTGACATTTTCCTGATGTTCTGTAATGTGCACAAAGCAAGTGCCGCTCCTGCCGTCGGCAAAGCCTATTTCCTTCCTGTCTGAAGTGCTGTGTTGATTTAAGGGCCTGCTAATACGCACAGCCGGGCCCCCCCGTGCACACGCACGTGCTCACGCGTGGCTTGCTGGCTCCGATCTCTCTCCATCAGACTCATGTGCTGCTCCCAAGCACCCTACCCCATGTCCAACCAGGGCCGTCCTGCACTGGGACTGCACGGAGCTGGGCTCAGGATAGCAAGGCACCTTCTTTATCCATCTCATGTGCCATCAAATCCCTGCTAGGACCAGTGGATGCCGCTTGGCTGTTTGGCTCATCCTGATGGAGGTGAAGAGGTTCCTCCATGCCCGGCATGGCAGGAATGCCGCCAGCAGTCCCTCAGGGCTCCTTCATCTCCTGTTGGAAGGTGGGAGGAGATCAGAGCCCAGGAGCCAGAGCAGGAGGAAAGGAAACACCAACCAAGAGGCGCCTTTCTGGCAGCACAGGGAGGTGCTGCCAATTAACCGGTTTCAGGGGACCATGCGGTGGGAGCTTTGGACGTTGCTGCGTGGGAGCTGCCGGAGGGGCTGGGGTGCGTCTGCCCAGGCATCCCGTGGCACTTCTGGGCAGGGCTCCACGTGTCCTGGTCACAGACCACCTGCCCACGAGTAGCAGCGGTGGCACTGGGGGTCCCTTCCTTGGGGTGAGGGCACTCCGCTCCCACATCCCTGGCTTCTCGTGCCGCACAATTTTCCTGGGCTCTGTCTGTGGTGCAGGCGAGTGGGTTTCAAAGGCAGCGCTGCTATTTAAAGCCCTTATTGTTCGCGTCCTTGACACCGACAGCTACATCCTGCTGTCGTTCGATGTGAGCGCATCCTGGCCCGGCCAGCCAGAGGAAGGCAGCTAATGAAGAGCAAGTGCAAAGACGCCTCTTCTTTGTCCTGTTCACAAAGCAGCTTCCCAAACAGTCCCCCTCTGCCCTTCACTGAGCAGCTATTTATAGTTCCCCTTCCCCAGGGCACGCTGGGAGTTTCCTCCAGACAGTGATGCCCTGGGATCCCTTCAACGGGCCACAGGGATGAAGGCTTTGTGACCCCTCAGCCCTGAGAGCTGATAGCAAATACCATCCCATCCTTGCATGCTCCCCTTCCAGGGGCAGCCATGAGGACAGCTGGGTCAGCCAGGGCCAGGGAGAGAGTGGGCTTCGCACAGGGTCATCTCCCTACCCAGCCCTGACAGCCAGCGGTCCTGGGGGAGCGTCTCCATCTGGGCAGCATAGCTGCCTCTCTCCTCTTCATTCCCGTAGGCGAGCACACATCTGCTGCCGCTGCTCCTGCCTGCCTCAGGCACAGGGCTGCGCAGCTGTGGGACACAACGGAGGGCTGAGTGCCCCATCTGAACCCTCCGTGCCCGGGGCAGCCTGTCTCCTGGCCCCCCATCACAGCGGGCATCTGCTGTACCCCCGTGCCAGGTGCTGCTCTCTCCAGCGGGAGGCTTTGACAGGAAATTAAAGATTAATGTTCCCCGCGGCACCTGTGCCAGCGACGCCCATGGTGCTGAGGACGTGCCCAGCATGGCAACCTGGGGGAGGAGGGGGGAGTGGTGTGCAGGCAGGGGTGCCTGGGGCATTTGACCAGAGAGCAGAGGGGCTATGCAGGAGGCAGAGGTGGGATGAGGAGGGAAAGGATGTGTCCCCTGTGCACTGTCACTGCATCGGGCATCCAGAGCCAGGCAGGGAAATGCCCCTCTGCAGGCAGGGCAGCGTAGGGGCTGAAGGGGCTAGAGAGGCAGTGGTGGAGGATCGCAGGTCTGGGAGTTCTGTGCAGACCTCTCAGTCCCTTCCCTACCTCCTTCAGGGGTGGGGAGCCACCAGTCCCTCGAGGGGACACCTCAGGGCAGGCCAGGGATTCCAGCACCTGGCTAACTGGCCACCTGGCACAGTGAGCCGGGCCATGCAGCTGAGCAGGCAGCATGATGCCAGGAGCATTTCCTCCCTCCCACTGGGAGGGGATTAAGCTCAGCCAAGCTCTGGCTGGCAGTGGCCATGCCCACACAGCTGCATGTGTGGCTGCAGCTGCCTCCTCGGCTCCCAGTGCAGCCGGGTATTGCACCCTGCTGCACCCACTGCCTGCCCCTGGGGCACTCCCGCCCTCCTCCCAGGGCACACGTCTGTGCCAGATCCCACTGAGCCCTGTACCGAATCCCACAGGAACATACTGAAGCCCACAAGGGTGCTGACAGCTGTTCCCCCACTGCCTGCCCTGGACATGCACCCACCATGACCATGGGTCTCTCCCTGCAAACACCGGGCACCTTGGTGTGCAGGGCTATGGTTTTGTGAAATATGGCCCCTATAAATCCCGTCGTGTGCGTGCCATAATTCTCAATATATTTTCAAATACAGTTCAATTATTTTTCCCATATATCATGGGGAAATTGCATTGGCGAGTGGCGGCACTAAGCAGGGAGCGCGTGGCGGGGCGGCATTAATAGGATTGTGCATGGTATTATGCATGAGGTCGTTCAGGACACAGTGGGGAACCTCCCATGCTCCAGAGAGACAGGAAGGAATAAATCAGGCTATTAGCCCAGCACCTTTCTCAGGTCTGCAGGGGATTAATCTCTACAGCGTGGAGGGATCCCAGCTGGGCTGTCTCCCTGGGATGTCTCCCTGGGCTGTTCTCAGGAGCTCTGTCCCACTCTCTGCCCGTGTCTGCCCAAAGCACCAGGGAGCAGAGGCAGTGCTGAACATGCCAGAGTCACCAAAGTGGATGTGACATGTCACTGGGGAGCATGCAGGGCAGTCCCTGGGCCGTGTGTAGAGGCTGATGTGACACTCTGGGAAAACCCTGGGTATCTTGGGACCTTGTCTGGAAAAGCCTCATCCTCGGCTTGAGCCTGTGGCCCTTGTTCCAGCCCTGTGTGAGGCCCCAGCAGCTCCGTGCCCCATGTCACACTGCAGGTGGGCAGCACGAGGTACCCCGGCTGTATCTCACCCTAAGACAGCAGCTCGGCCAGCAGCACCTGGAGAGCAGCCGCAGCCTTCAGGACAGGCGCGAATAATCAGCCGGGACAGTCACATTTCCTTCAGTTCTCCATGAATATTTATGCAATTTGTGCAGAGCTGCCGGAGCCTATCTATTGAGCCAGAGGGGAGATGGCAGCCTGGCCTCCCAGCTTCCCCCAGGTCCCACAGGAGCTCCCTGGGGCTGGTCCCTCTTGGCTGTGCTGCTGCACACACCTCCAGGATACAGCTGCAAGCAGTGAGATGGAAGTGAGGGTCCGGGGAGCAGTGACCTTGGGAATGGTTGTAAGGGCTGTCAGTGTCCAAGGTGGGGCTGGACACTGCTGTGTTGGGTTTGCAGAAGGAACATCTGAACCAGCCACAAACCCCATGAACAGCACCAAAAGCAGGTCCTGGAAACTGGGCTTGTGGACTACTCACCTACTGCCTGTCCACCTGGGAGAGCCTGGAAGCATTAGCACCACACGAGCTGCTGCCAGCTGAGAGGGAGCCCAGCATGGAAGCAGCAGGAGAACTTGGTTGTATTTCTCCAGGGTGTCTCTGTGTGAGGGCAACTAGAATTACTACAGAGACCAGACATCCAGGGCTGCCTCTACTCCGGTAGCACACAGGTTATTCGCTCCTGTGCATAGGGCTTGGCCCATAAGAGCAATGAAGAGGTTCCTGGTGCTTGGCAGATGCCGCCCTGGCCAGGTCCTTGGGAGTGCCTGGCCCTGCGGTGGATGCCCCACAGCAGGCATGGAGGAGAAGGACCTGCAGGGCCAGGGCATGGGTGCTCCCCGGCAGCGACGAGCTGGCAGTGCCAGAGCAAGCAGTGAGTGCAGGTGAGGTTTACAGTAAAGGGAAAAACAAATTATTAATCATGAGAGCAGCCCCAGCCGGGCTGTCAGGGCCGCATGGGCTCATGAATATTCAGCATCGGGCTGAGCACTAAATCTCATTTAAATGTCAGGGACCATTAGGCAGACAGTGAGGGGGCTGGGATGGCAGCTCCCCACTCTGTGCCAAGCCCCGCATCAGGCGAAGGGGCTGGGACTGGGGTGCTGGCACCCTGCTGGCATGGCTGGGCAGGGGCCACGCTAGTGCTCTGCATGTCCCCTGCCCAGTACCTGGGTGCTCCTTGGGGGTGTCTGAGACCCCCTGACACCTCTTCCAACCCTGAATATCTTCTGATTGCTGATGGGGGCTGAAAACCCACAACGAGCACCCTACAGATGCAGACACTGCCAGCTGCATGCCCTGCTCCCCCCGGCAGAGGAACAAACCCTAAGGTTTCACCAGCCCAGCCAGGTTCAGCCTGGCAGGACAGTTTCCTGGCCCCTGGCATCCCAGCCAATCCTCCTTACACCTCAAAGCACACACAGGAGCAGCTCCATGTCCTTCCCTGGACACAGAGCTGTTGGGTGCTGGAGGGGTGCCAGAGGGGCATCCAGAGGGATGTCTGGGAGGACTAAGGCCATGCCAGGGAGATGCAGGCAGCACACTCAGGGCTCTGCACACTTGAAATTCTCCTTCGGAGCCCATTCTTTGTCAGTGCCTGGTCACCATCCTTCTCGAGACACCTGCCATCCACACTCAGGGTGGTTGGTGGCTCCCAGCGGCGCCCGCAGTGGTGGCAATGGCAGGAGGCAGCAGCAGGCAGCAGGAAGGAGCAAGCACGCCTGGGCACTGCCTCCCTGTGCTGGCACTCACACTCTCTCCAGCTCAGCAGGGGCCTGGCAATTACACGGATATGTTTAAGCTCTTAATCCTACTGAAGATTACTCCAAGGTCGGGGCACTAGACAGGTCCTCATGCACTGCCAGGCTGCGATGCATCCCTGCTGCCATCTGCCGGGACAGCCCAGCTGAGGGGATGCTGGCACCCTGGCGCACAGTGGCCACCATGCCTGGGCCACCAGCATCCCTTCATCCATGGAATGGCCAAAGTCTTGAGCCTGCTGGCGTCTCCTGAAGGCTAGGGGCTGGTGTGGGTGACCCTGCTTGCAGCCTCTCCCAGGTACAAGGTGCCAGCCACTGGTACCTCCCCAGGCTCTCCCACCTCTCAGCTCCATCAGCTACCTGATTTTGTCTCATGGTGCTCCATGGGAAGCATGGGTGGCCTGAAGAAGAGATCTCTCCAGCAGGGCACAGGAGGCATCTTGGACTTGTCATGGATGTGGCTGGGGATCCAGAGCTGCTGTATGCCCACCCAGGGTAATACTGAAGCTCAGAGCTGCAGAACAGTGCCTTAGCCTGGGTCTGAAGAACTGTGGCAACCAAAGAGATGGCTCACAATTTCTAAAACTTTTACAGTTGCTGGCACTGGCAGGTGATGATCTAAGAGCAACAAGTGGTTCGAAGACGATGCAAACCAACCTGGGAGCAGGTCTGAAGCCCACTGCAGAGTGGGACCATTGACTGCAGCAGCTCATCCCCTGGGCCATGCTGGGGTCTCCTCTAGACCCTTCCAGATGAGCAGGGATGATTTATGGGGCCATTGCCACAGCCAGAGGTGGGTAGTGCGATTATAACTAAAAGGAGGGAAGGTGCCCAGGACAGGGAATAGGTACTCGGCCTGGGCAGTGGCACACGGGATTCCCCCTCCTGCCCTCTGCATTGCTCATTGGAAATCAGCACCCATTCCTCGGCATGGCCTCGGTCCTGCCCTCGGTCCTGCCCTGCCCGCTGCTGACAGCTGATGGAGCCCTGCAGGACCTGGCATTTCCTCCCTGGGAAGATGTGTAAATGCTGCAATCCATCACTGTCCCGTCTCCTACGGCAGGCCAGCTGGCTGAGGACAGGGCTCTGGGATGGGGCGTGGTGTCTGGCATTACCAGCTGGAGACAGTGGCACTCCTTGGGGCCAGTCCCAGGGGACAGGGAGAGGATGATGCAGGCTGCACGTCTGGGTGCTGCGTGTGACCATGCTGCACCATTTGGATCCACAATTGACATCAGGCTCACCCTGCTGGGCAGGGGCAGAGCCCAGAGCAGCACTTTGTCTGATCCACACCTCCAGAATCCCGGAATCCCAGAATCCCCTCAGCAAGATGTTTCTCCAGCTCGGCACACACTCCCTCCTGCTGCGGGGCGTGCTGCTGACCAGCGCTGGGTTGCCCTGCTCTCCCCTCCCAGCAGCGCAGCCATCCCACACACGGCACACAGACACAGCCGCCCGCACCGCGTGGCACCACACACCGTACCCGCCTCCTCTCACACCCCCAGCCCCGTGGAGCTCCCTGCACCCCAAACCCCTGCATCTCCTCCTACTACTGGTTGGGAAGGTAAAAAAAAATATTAATGATTATTAGGAAGAGCTAAAGCAGAATTGCAAATGTTATTTCTCTGGTAGATGGATGATAGCAGGATGGATGATAGATAGCTGGATGGATGGATCTCTTTCCCTCCAAGCTGTAACCCCCTTCCAATCGCTCCCTCTGGAGCGCTGCTGTCACCTTGTCTCTGCTCAGAAGGGCTTTTACTGGCTCACTGGGGGATGCACGAGAACAGGTTATTAATACATGGAGAGGGGGATGGAATCCATTTGACTTGAAAATAGCTGAGAAACTGAACTGCACTTTTAAAATCTGCTTTTAATCAGAAGGAAAAGAAGAGAAGTTTGAACAATTAGGGAGTAATGAAGAGCTTTGAAAAAAAAAAAGCTCTCTGAAGATTAGCTAAGATTTTTACAGCACTTCGAGCACTTAAAGAGCTATGCTGGTATTGAGCAAAATGATGCAAATATTCCCTGTGACAAACAGAGGTGGTGGGATTGACGGCGAATGCCAGAGCCTGCATGTCCACAGGCAGGCACAGCACTGGTTTGCCATAAGCAGCGATGCTGTGCTGCCTGCAGGGCAGGGCAGGCAAGCAGCAGGGCTCACCTGTGCCACTGCCCGTGAGAGGTAATGGGAGCGTGGCCAGGAGGGAGCCCCAGCTTGGACATAGATGGAGAGCCATGGTGGAGTCTGAAGTGGAAGTGCAGCCATCATGGCAAGGCTGGACCCATCCCCTCCACTCCAAGCCCTTGGCAAGAGAAGCAGGGGTGATCCTCTATGGGTTTGGCTTTTGTGGGCCCAAGGACGCCCAGCAGATGGTCATGAGCAGGGAGTGCTGATGGCACATCCCTGAAGGAGAGCACGTGGAAAAGATTCCTCAGATGCTCCCTGAGGCTCAGACAGAGGATGGGCAACCGTGACAGGGGCATCCCCTGCCCTGAGCCAAGCCCTGGCCTCCACCGCGCGGGGAAGCCGCCAGCCAGCCCATCCGTCCCAGCCGAGCTGGCGGCTGCTCCTTCCCAGTACCTGCCAAGGGCCCGTCACCGGGAGGTGAGCGCGGGGGCTGCACAGCCGTGCACAGCAGCAGCTGGGTAATTTTCATGCTAAGTGAAAAGTAAAGTGCACAGACTCTTTATTAGAGTGAGCACGGTGCGGGGAACAATGAAGGCAGTGATGATCGTTAACTTTCTAATCGGAGGAGAAAAGTCCTCAATGCAATTTTTATGGTAATAACATCGACACTAAAGATAATTGCTCCCCGCGTCGCGCTTAGCGCCAGGAAACTGTTTGGGAAAAAAACATTAATTTGCAGGAACTGAGCCAAAGTTTCCTTAAGGCAGCTGTTCCCTGTGCCACCTTGTCCTCAGCCCATGCCAACACTGCCCGCTGGCCGATCCCTTGCCCTTCCACCTCCACCCACGGTGGCATCCCTCATCCCTCGTGCCAGCCAGGCTGGGTTTGCACCGTGCTGGTGCTGTCTTTCACAGCATTGGTTCCTGGGGCTCAGCTCAGCAGGAAATGCTGGAGACGGTGCAGCCCACCTCTGCGGTGGTGGAAGAGGGCCAGAAACATTTTGGGTGATGTGATAGAGCAGCGCTCATGCTGCAGTAAAGGGGACAGGCAGGGCTGCCCCATGTGCCGGGACCACCGTGAGCAGGGAGGAATGGGAGCTCGCGCTCCCTGGGGAATAATAAGCACAGGAGAAATTACAGCCAGGTGACATTTTAACGAGCTGGCGTCCTGTGTGGCATTAATATTCCAGGGGCTGCAATTCCCTCGTGGGTGTTTGAGAGATGAAAAAAAATCCCAGCCCAGTAAAATCAAATAAATAAATCTCTGCCTAAGCGTGGCGTCTCCCCCGCCCCCGGCACAGAGCGGGTGGCACGCGGTGTGATTTCCCCTGTGATCCCCTGCCGCCGAGCAAGCAATCGTCTCATCTTTGAGCGCGGCGGCAGGATGATTTATCCTGGCTCCCGGCGCCCCGGCTGGGGCGAGAGCGTGGGGCCGGGGATGATGCATTGGGCAGGAGCAGAGGTGGCAGCGGGGGGAAGGCGGGAGAGCAGGGTGCGCACACAGGCCACCACTCAATTCTAAATTAATTTTAATATTTGACAAATCAAATCTACTTAGGTGAGCCATGGGCCATGCAAAGGAGATTTATGAGGGTTTGGGGCTGTCGGCTGCACGTGTAGCCCTTATTCGCCACTGCCTGATGGGCTTCCGGCACTCACAGCATCACTAACTCCCCCCTCCCCAAGAGCAGGGATGCAGACAGTGCAACAGCATAACAGTAGCAAGAAAAATGTCCCAGACTCTAAGTCCTGGCTTATTAGGCTGGCAAGCGTGACAGACCTTTGCCTGCCCCAGCTCTGAGCCCCCTGGCAGAGCTGGCAGCCAGGGCACAGTCCTGGCTATGGCTGGATGTGGTACCTGATGCCCAGGATGTCCCTGGGAACTCCAGCTGAGCTAGAGAAGAGCAGCCAGTTCCAGCCTGCTGGGGATGATGCTGGAGCAGTTTCCCATGGGTTGGGGGGAATTATAGACCTGTGGAGAGAAGAGCAGTTGGTGGTGTGCAGGGTGTGCAGAGCCGTTCGCCTGCAGGACCATTTCAGTCTCAGCTCCATCAGGCCCCCAGATTCATGGGCCCTGGGAGGTGACAGGAAACCTGATAGG
This sequence comes from Edolisoma coerulescens, assembly GCA_013397115.1. Taxonomy (NCBI): domain Eukaryota; kingdom Metazoa; phylum Chordata; class Aves; order Passeriformes; family Campephagidae; genus Edolisoma; species Edolisoma coerulescens. Next base: position 642,416 of record VWZW01000014.1, on the reverse strand, counting down.
TTTTAAGACAGCAACATGCCCTGAATCTGCAAGGTGCCTGAGCAGGCAAGGCAGGGAATCCAAAATGTTTACAGCCTCAAGGGACTGCGGAGCAGTGAAGACAGGCTGGGCTGCCTGGGATGAGATTTTCATGCTGGGGACAGACTGCTGCCATCCCTAATGTGCCACTGGAAATCCCTCCCTCAGCATGGGCATCCCCCCAGCAGCTCTGTAGAACTGGTAGGGGAGACTCAGCGAAGCCCAGTGCCCCTGAGCTGAGCCCACTCCTGTGGCAAAGCCCCAGCATGGGGGCTCCCCTGGGTTGCAGAGGTCTCTCACGGTGATGCTAGAGAGGGGTCTTCAGTGCTTTCTGCCCCAGTGCCCCTGTGCCACCTACCTGTGGGTGAGGACCAGTCTGTAGTTGTTTCTTCTTGGCACAGTCAGGCAGCCCTGCCCCAGTGCTCAGGCAGGGACACCAGGGCTGCCCTCCACCAGCCCTTTCCTGCAGGATGCTGTCACAGACAAGCAGCACCGGGCTCTGTGCTGGAGACCAGCCCCATGTCTGGCTGCAGCCTCAAGCTGGAATATCTCAAGGGACCTATAGCATATCCCTATATTGAGGGACAAACAGTGGTCCGTAGCCCATAGGAGGGCAGGCAGACTTTCCAGCTCCTCCAGCAGCAAAGAGGCAACTGGTGCACAAAGCTCAGGCCAGCCCAGAACCCTGGGCAGCTCCATCTCCTGTTCTGCCTGTGCCTCCCCCCAGCTCCCACTCTAACAGTGGCAGAGCCCTCCAACTGCCCTAGGTGTGCCAGAGAACAGCCAAGGCCAGGGGAGAGATGTGAGGTAGAGGAGAGACAGCCTGTATGCAGGGATGACGTGCACAGCTACACCTTGCAAGTCTTAAGTATAAAACAGAGACCACAAAGGTCTCAGAGGACTTTAAGAAATCTCTACAAGTAGCCTGGGCCAGTAGGGACCAGCTTTAAGAGGTGATGGATGTAAGGAGAAGGCAGTTTCCAGCCCCTGCCTGGCCCCGTGCTTGGCCAGGCTCCCAGCTGGGCATGGGGGCAGCTGCTGCATCCCAGTGTGTGCCTGCACAGTGGGATGAAGCAGGATGGATGGAGGACCATGCGTCTGGGGCCGTGAGCTTGCAGTGAGCTTCATCCCCACAATGGCACACAGTTCCTGATGGCCCTCTCCAGCCCAGCTCCAGCCCTACAGAGGCAAACAGTGTCAGCCCTGTGATGCAGTCCATGGGAAGGTGGGCGCTGTGTTACAGCTCCAGCTCTCAGCAGAAGCGTATGCTCCCATAAAATATCTACATTTGGATGCAGAGATTTTCAGGGATCCAGGAACGCTGTGCTGATAATTACACATCTGCTCTGCATTTGTCTGTCTTCCTGCCACGATGTCGCTCCAGCCCTCATTCTCCCCTCCCTGTCCTCCGGCAAGCAGTCTGGACAGCATTCCCTGCTCAGTGCTCTGGCCTGGCCCTGAGTCACAGCATCCTGGGCCGTGGGAGCTGGAAGAGAGACGGCAGCTCTGGGCACCCTCGGAGCAAACAGCAACTTCGCCGCCAGCACGCACAGTCTTTGAGGGGCTGCAAAGCCAACAGCCTTCTCTGTGGCTTGCACCAGCCCAAACAGTTTCTCTGAGCCTCACCAAGCATTGCCAGCCAGTGCTTGTTCATGCACAGTCCCCTGGGCTGAGAAGGCAGCTGCCATCACCATGCTGCAACAGGAGAGCATCAAAACAACCTCCAAATTGATCTCAGAGACTCTCCTGCAAGCCCCAGTCATGTCCTGCTAGGAGCAAGCGTCTGCTCTATTTACTGTCTCCTAGGAGAGCACTGAGGGCTTCAGGCTGTCACAGGAGGAGCAGACCCAAACATGACATCTCCATGGAGCCTGGGCTATGGCAGGCAGGGCCACAGCACCACTGAGCAGATGGCACCACGACCTGGATCGATGGGAGCTGGCTGGGTCCCATGGGGGCTCTACCAGCTCATACAAGGCTGGGCTGGTGGTGGGATGAGCCGGGGAAAGGGCTGGGTCCCTTTCCTAGCTGTGGTACCCTGGCCCCAGCTGTGCCCCTGCCTCTGGCCAAACACCCAGCAGGGCAGCTGAGGCAGCTGTCCCTGCCCACACTGCGGGCCCTGAGGGGCTGCATCCTGCCTGCACTGACTGCACTCCCTGCCTGGCCACTGGTGGCAAGCTGGGGCACCTGCACTGCCACGCCAGATGGGCACTGCCAGCAGCCACGCCACCACCTCTGCCCTGGGGCCCACAGCCCAGTGGGGTGCCAGCATCCATGGGGACAGCACCCTGCTCAGAGTGGGGTGCCAGGAGCCGAGGTGGGCACAAGAACGGGGGATGCTGTCCACGGTGCACTGCAGAGCACCTGGTGCAGCACCCCAACACATGCCAGCCACATGCCCCCTTCACCAGGGCTGCCCTTCCTGCCATCCCTTGTCCCCTGCCTGCTCCCTGCCCTGCCTCCCGGCCCACACACTGTTTGTCACACTTGTCACCATGGCAAGGGAGAGATTAGCTGTAGACCCTCCGCTCCTGCCCCAAGCCACTGATTCATATTCATGAGACTTCAAAGCATCTCTCTGGCTCTCCTGCACCAAACCTAATCCTCTGCTGCAGCACCGTGCCAGCAGCCCCAGCCCTCCCTCTCAGCTCCAGGCTGGCAGCTGGCAGCCCCACAGCCCTCCTGCCCTGGCTGGCCATAGCCATGCAGCCACACTCCCACCAGCCCACAGTCATGGGGGAATGCTCTGCACCATGGGGTTGCTGCCATGGGAGCCACAAAAATCCAGGGCTAGAAGCACAGAGGTGATGGCTTTTGTGTCCTCACCTCCACCTGCCCATCCCTCCACCCCTCAGGGGTGTACCCTCAGTACCCTGCCTGGACTGCCAGCCCAGCAGCATCCCTGCATGGGTCGGAGTCATACCAACAGTCCTCTGTAGGGAATGACTGACCCAGGTGCCCCACAGCCCCCTCCAAACTGGCCACAGTCAGCCACCAGCGGCCATTGGACAGGCACTACTGAGGGGCAGCTGGGTGTGCAGAGCACGGCCTTGCCGGGCAGTCCTCCTGTGCCCACCAGTGACAAATCCTGCAGCACAGTACCAGAACAGAAGTGGCAGGGAGTGTGCTGGAGGCATGTGGAGGTGCAGGCAGGACCAAAGTGAGTACCTGCTCCCAGCCTGCCCATGCAGAGCTGTGGGGCAGAGGATGGGAGGAAAAGGCACCCAGGAGTGCTCTCCCCTCACCCTGCTGCAGGGTGGGTGCAAGCAGGGCTGCAGACCCCCACAAGCACTGGTGCTAACTGGGCCACCTCCAGGTACAGCTCGTCTGCTCCACAGCAGGATCACATCAGGGTCAAACACAGGCAGCCCGTCACAGAGAGCCAGTGGCATCATGCCACCCACAGGTGCTGGCAGCCCCACGCCGGCGCTGGTGCCGGGAAGGTTCTGGTTCTGCACGCAGGTCCTGGCTGTGGGCGGGCAGCGGGCGGCAGGTCCCCCACGGAGCCATCTCCTCCAGATGGTGAAGGCCATTAGAGCCGCTCTCATGCGCATGGAGCCATAAAGTTTATGGGGCTCATCATTTAGCTGTAATGGAAATAGTTAAATCTGTCTCTGTTTAAGCAAACTCTGCCCTCGTGGGAGCGCTTGGCGCAGGCAGGCAGAGGCCTCCGGCGGCCAGCGGGTGCCTCCGCTCGCCATCCGTCACCCAGGCATCTGGGACACCCAACCCTGGCACTCCCACCTGGCACCCGGCACATCCCTGCCGTGTCAGGATGGGGACAGGCAGTGATCCCTGCACTACCAGCCCTGGTGCCTCAGTTTCTCCTCAGTGCAGGCAATGCCAGATCCAAATTTGGGGTGACCAGGCAAGATCTGGGACTACACATATTCCCTGATAGCAGAGGCTGAGAGGTAATGTGCAGACAGACAGGCAGAGAGGGCAGGGAGCTGCAGGAAGGATGATGCCTGTCTGCTTCAGGCAGGGCACCTGGAGCTGTGTAGGGGTGAGGTGGATTTGGCCCAGCAGCCCCCAGCAGGACTCAGCCTGGAGCCTGCCAGAGCACACTGCATGGGGCAGACGAGCAGGTAATGCACTGAAAGCCACTTTTCATCCCTCACAGGCACCCGCAGAGCTGGGCAAGGAGATATGAGCCCAGCATAGCCCAGGGTGCCCCCAGCTCTTGAAGCAAGATCTGGCCAGGGAGAAGGGTGAGGGCAGCCCCTCACTATGCCTCACAGCACTCCTTAGCCCTGGCCTGGGGATGTGAGGCTCAGTCCCCAAATGATAAGCTGCTGATGTGTTTATGGAGGGCCACTTTCTCCCTATAGTCCCATGGGGTGGGTGAGAGTACTGACCTGGGATGGGGTGAGACCCTGGGGCTGCCACCACTGCTGGAGCCACCCATACTTAGCCAAGGAGGTGCCTCCTCCCTCGCATGCAAAGCATGATTAATTACAGAGTAATTCATTAATATTCACAGCTAATTAAAGATCCTTATCATGAATAATGGAAATCACTCTCCAAATTACAGGACAAAGATGGAGGAGGGGAGAAAAAGCCCTATGGAGAGAGGGGTCTACAGAGGGGCAAAGCTCTGGGGCAGAGGCATGAGGCGCAGTGGTCGTACCCTCCTTGTGAGATGCCTGGGTCTGGCAGTGCCCTGGCTGGGATGCAGTGATGGGCAGAAGCCAAGGCAGTGGGCATTGGAGCTGGCAGAGGATTCAGCCACACTGGAACAGGGCCCAGGAGGCCTGAGGGGCACTAGGCAACCCTGCCTGTGGGTTTCTAACCTGTCACCCCATCCTGTGTGGGACCCAGTCTCACACACTTTATGCTGGCCCAGTACTGCACACCTCCTCCTGGAGCAGGGATTGCCCAAATCCTGTGTCATACAGTCTCCAAGCCAGCTGGCCCCAGCAGTTTCCCAGAGTGAAGCTGGGATGGGGCTGCCTGGTCCCTGAGGAGCAGGTGGGAAGGGAGGGCACCGGCACTTTACCTGAGCTCCTGTTATACAAATGAAAGGTTTTTAGTGGGAAAGACTCTGGGAGAGTAATACATCTCCCATATTGATCGCAGGCCAGGGACCAAGGCACGGCTTAAACAGTAATTGATTTCTAGCCGCCGAGATGTGTTGGGGAGCATTGATTTAACAGCACTGCAGACACACTGCTACTAATCTGATTAAAGTATTTAGCAGAAATGTTATTCTTTTAAAAAAAACAGAGGGAGGTGACGGTGCTGCCTGGGGCTGAGGCAGGCCTGTGGAGCAGGGACAGCCTAGCACCCTGCCAGCGGGGATCTGGGACAGCTCTGTGCCTGTACCCTGCTGGGAGTGCCACTGCCTGGGCACACGTCTCCAGCCAGTTGTGCTTGCAGCAATTCCTGACAGAGCTGCCAAGGATGCGTGTGAGCCCGGCAGGACACAGGCGAGGCAGAGCCAAAGATGAGTGCTGGGAGCGTGGACAGCACATGGCCCAGCCAGAGACCCTGCCAGTGCAGCCACCAGCGGTGCTGGGGACAGGGCAGGAGTGGGAGGAAGTAGAGGCAGCCTGCAGAGGTAGCCCTGGTTGGAGGCATGCTCAGCTGGTGGAGCAAGCACATGGGCCACACCAGAGCTGCAGCAGCCAGGGAGGTGCAGGAGCCAAGGTCTAGCAGTGCCTGGGCATGGAGGAAATGCTGAGCAAGGGGACCAAGTGCACTGCTGGTCCACTGGCCATGCAGAATCCCCATGTTCAGCCTTTCCCCACATTGTGTCCTGCCACAGGCAGTCAGGCCATCACCAAGAGCTCTTGCATGCTGTCCCCTCCCGTCCCTGTCCTGCCCCGCTGCTGAGGGCAGGGACAGATGCTGGGCTGCTGAGGATGGGACTCCCCCATGCCATTCCCAGTCCTTGTGGAAAGGTACCAGCTGAGCAGGTGGAAGGGTTCCTGCCACTCCCCATCACACTCATCAGCCCAGTTAATTAACAGGCAATGTCAAACAAATAAATTATTCCTGCTTCCTATTGATTCTAATTTACTGGCCCCTGGAGAACCCAGGATCATTTATCCCACCTGTCACCCCCGCACAGCAGCTGCACTAACATCTGCCCTGCTCCCTTCACCTCTCCTGCCCATCCACCTTCGGGGCAGAGCCAGGCCCACAGTGCCCTACACCACTGCCTGTTGTACCCCAGGACGCAGTTACAGCCTGGTCTGCTTCTTCTGCTGGGAATGGCATATACGCTACTGCTAGCAGGAGTACAGGAGAGAAACTGTCTGCCCATTGCTGTGGCTCCCCTGCTTGCCTGGGGTTCAGCATCATCCAGGGGTTCCCTGGCTCCTGCCAGCTCTTTCCCCTCCCCAGCACCACCAGAAAGGGTGTGGGTGCCAGTTCTGGCTACCTGAGCATCCCGGCCCCCAGGCCATGCCCACTGAGACAACAGCCAGCTTTCCCTGCTGTCCCTGAGAGAGGCCACTGCTGCCCACGCATCAGCCTTTGATGCCTGCCTCCTCTGCAGGAGGCTGATCAAAGCCTGAGCCCCTCCCAGCTCCCACCCCTATGGATGCTGGATCAATAAATCAATGCCAGCTCAGCTGCTGACTGCACAGTAAGCTTGGCTGGGAGATCCTGGAGAGGAACAGGATCCTGGCATCCACCCCTGCGCCCTTCGGGGCCTCAGCTCATGGCTGCTGCCACCCTGGGCTAGTGATGCACCACCCACACCAATCCAGGCTCCCAGGCAGGATGGTGATGGCTGCCAGCCCTTGGCAGCCAGGACTGTCTCCTGCAGGTGTCTGGGCAGCAGCCAGTGACACATCCTGGTCCTCCTCTGACCAGGGCACCACTGCCCAGTGCTGCCTGCAGCAGGAGGCCGCAGGAGCCTCTGGGCTCGCATGCAGTGGTGCAAGTGACAGCATATGTGCCCTCCTCTGGGCATAGGGTCATCAGCTGGCTCAGCTGAGGGATGCTCTGGGCAGTAGACTGCCAGCACGGAGCAACCCTAGCCTCACCCCAGTTCCCATAAACAACAGGCCACGCCATACTGGGGTAGCTGGAGCCTGGCCAGGGTCATGGAATGGGGTTGTGAGTGCAGCCTGCCTGCCCGCCTGCCTGCCTGCTGCTCCAGGCACTGGTGCTTTCCAGATCTGGATGAGCTGGATTTCCTTGGATTGGACAGATTAAATTGAACCCGGCCAGACGCCAGTAGCAGGCTGCTTGCCACGTGCCTATAGTCCGAGCCTGCCTGGAGCGTTTGCTGCTGGAATGGGGGTCACCTGGCATCTGGCTTGGGAAGGGACACACAGAGCACTGGGCTCACTCTTGGCAACCCTGCCATGTATCTTGTGCTGCCTGTTCTTCCACAAGCCCTTGGACGTCTCCTCGCAGCTCTTCCCTTGCAGAAAGTTGAGCAGCAACAGCCCTGCTGCTGTGCCAAGGGGAGGGTGAGGAAGTGTAGCGGGTGCTGCTGCCAAGCTCTGCTGCCAGCGTGGCCAAGGCCAGCGGGGCCAGCAGGTGACTCACTCGTCCTGGGTGATTCATCCCAGGTGGATGGCAGAGAGACAGGGTGGCTTCAGCTGTTTCAGGACATCTTGCCCAGAGCCAGTCTATCATCCCAGCCTCCAGCCCTTGTCTGAATCCACATGCCTGCTCCCACAAAAGTGGTCCTCATGGATGCAGCCCGGCTACACCCATGCCTGGGCGTCGCCAGCCTCCCCACCACTGACTCCCCACTCACCCTGCGAGGACGGTGGGGTGCCTGGCGGAGCGGGAGGCCGCAGCTCCCATGCGGCTTGGCGTGGTCCCACGGCAGTGCGCGGTGGGGCGCCTGTAGGAGGAGCGGCTGGCAGCACCGCAGCCAGGAGATAAGCTCCCTGCTCATCCTCATCGCATGTGACGGGAGGGAGATTTATGGCTCCAAGCTGCGATTTGTGCGCGTCTCCAACACACCGTATTGATCACTCCTCGTTGCTCCTGCTGCTCCCTCACCTCCCAGCCCCTGCCTGTTAACTCTTCCAGACCTGGGGACCCCCGGGGCCAGGCACCCTTCTGTGCTGCAGCAGCTGGTGCAGCAAGGAGCACCCCGGGTCCAGGCTGGAATGGGAGAAAAGCAGGGTTTCCTGGGAGAAAAGCAGGGTTTTTCCTGGCTGGGGCTCAAAGCAGAGCAGGCAGAGGGAGTCTGGCTGCGTTGGCAGTTAGGAGCACCCCTTGGAAAGGAGAGGGGCCAAGGGGACAGGGAGGTGCTGGAGGAGCCAAGGGGACAAGATGGCAGTCAGTGATAAGGAAACAGTGCTGAGGGGATGGGGCATCGTGCCAAGGATTAGTGCTGAGTGTACGGGGATGGCAGGTGGTGACAAAGGAACGGTTCCCAGGGGACAGTGTGCGATGGCCATGGGCAGTGCCAAGGGCACATGGACAGCAGTGTGCACCAAGCAGTCCCAG
>VWZW01000014.1:621248-633953 GCA_013397115.1 Edolisoma coerulescens | reverse complement strand
GAGGGGGCTGCAGGGGGGCGCACGGCTGAGGGGGTCCCCAGCCTTGTGTGGGGACCCTGACTGCGGGGGCTGCTCTGCAGCACGGGGCTGTGTCCTTCCTACAGGGGAAGTGGGAAGGGGGCTCTTGGCATGGGAGTGCTGAGTAGCTGCTGTGGGGCTGGAGGCTGTGTGGGGCACAGCCTTGCTAGATCAAGCCCTCACTGCCCCCCTGCTGCGACGCCCCAGCACCGCGTACCCGCCACCCCCTCCCTGCTCACTGGTTTCCCGCTGCTCCACGGAGATAATTAAATCTGCTATTTCGGCAGGTTCCGCATCCCCTGCCAGGCGGATCCGCAATCAGCCTTGAGAGGGCCGGGGGCCACCCACCTGTGCCCCTCCACCCTCACCACCCCCCCACTGGGGCACCTTGGCTGGCCCTGACACCTCTGCCTGCCTCGGATCCCCGTCTGCACCCTTGGGAACAATCCTGGGTGTTGTGGGAGGGGTAACACACTCCTCTCCTGTGGTGGTCATATCTTCTCTCCAGCTCCAGGGTCGCAGCCCCATGCCAGCTGCTCTTGAGGGGTCAGTCCTGTCCCCAAAGCCAGCCTGGCTGCAGAGGGACCCATCCAGGGGTGCCACAGACCCTAGGCATGGGCAGGAGCAGTTCTCCACCAGCTGGCTGTCCACGTCCCCAGCTTCCCATTCATCCCCAGTTCTGATGTTATCATCTTCCTGCAGCACCCGGAGAAGCTTTAAATAATTCACCGAGGTGAGCTGGGGCACAGATGCTCCCACAGGCAGCTGGTGCGAGCGGGCAGGCAGCGGCTGGGTGGCAGAGATAGCAGTGCTGTCCCCGCCGGCTGCCCAGGGCCTGCTGGCACCTGCCAGCTGGGAAGGAAGGGCTTGGGCTGTTCATGGAGGAGAAACACTGAGAACATCATCCTGAGACAGTTTAGCAGAGTCCAGAGGTAAGCAGGGTTCCCAGGGAGCCCCACACTGTGCTGCCCCCGTGCAATGCCCCCTGCCTGCCTGGCTGTCCCCTCCGCCTCCCCTCTGCCCCCAATCCACTGTGCAGGATGCCAGATTGATTCCTGAAGCTGGCAGCTCTGGCTGTAAATTTTGGTCAATAATTTAAGGGGGTAAAACTATTAATAGAATATTAAACAACCTGCTCTTGTGTGAGGCACGAAGGCGGGAGTGAAGGTGAGGGTACCTGGATGACCTGCACAGCTACCTCCTGGTCCAGCCAAAAACCCCAACACTGCCTTGCCAGCGCCGTGGGGAGAGTGGCAAGCAGTGCTGTAACTAATTGTCGGCTGTGCCAGGAGAGGGGAGGGCGGCATCCATCAGGGAGTGGAGTTATTGATGGACTCCAAGGCTGCTATTACCTGCCAGCCCTGCTATTACACACACCATCACTCAGTGCGTGGCTGCGGCCACCACGCCAGCCCCTCGGTGCTGCCTCGCACCGTGCTGGCCGGGAGAGCCACTGGGAACAGGTATAATTACACAGCGCCCACCAGGAGTGTTTCAGCTGCAGCTCCGCTGCCTGTGCTGCTGGCTACACATTGCACTGATGCTGTTCAGTGCTGCCTGGGTTTTCCTCTAGGCCTTGTGTCCCCAGCCTCACAACAAGCCAGTGCTGTGCAAACCCCATGGCACATCCCTGCCCCACGCCACTGCCTTCTCCACCTTTCAACAACCAGATTGGCCCCACACAGCCTAGCTGAGCCACGGGAAGGAGGCAGCCCCTGCCATCCTGGAGTGGGGAGATGGCCCTCACCACCAGCAGGTGATGCCCTTGGGAGCCACCACGCTGTGACGCTGAGAGCCCACCGCAGCCTGATTCATTCTGGGAGGATTAGTCCCTGATCCCCCACTGCCCAGACCCAGGGAGGGCAGATCTAGGAAACAAGAAAGTGAAATCAGGGAGATTAACCCTGGTCCCCAGTGGGATGGAAAATGGAGGCACATCTGCTCGTCCGAATGGAAGGAACAGCTGCCCTATGGGGGAGCAGATAAAAATAGACTGACATTTACCTGCCAGCCCCAAGCAGGGTGGGCGGAGGGCACCATGGCCAGCCTGTGTCCACAGAGGGATGCAGGCACCTGCTCGAGTGCCAGGCACTCATCACCCGCAGTCCTGCTCAGGCTGCAGAGAGTGTGAGGCATGCAGCAGTGTGGCTGTGTGACAGCAGCACGGTGTCCTAGGGCAGCACCAGTGATGGGCAGTCCTGCCAAGGCAGGGGTGCCTTCTGGGCACACGCAAGCGCAGATTCTGGGGCAATGGCACAGCAGGTGTGTGTGAAAAGGGTTTGGTGTGTTCAGGGCTGCCTGTGCATGGAGGTTGGCAGCAGGGTGGCTGGCAGTGAGGTGGGAAGCTGTGGCATGGGAAGGGCAGTGAGCTCAGATTGGGCTGGTGCCTGAGCCTGGAGCCTGTTGGGGTACTGTTGCTCCTAGAGGAGGGGTAGTAAGAAGAGCAGGCAGGGCTGTGATCCACAGTAGAGTTGCTCAGGGACATGCTCAAGGAAGTCGAAAGAAACCTTTTACCTGGGCCTGTAACCTTTACCTTTCCCTGTAACCAGCAGAAAGAAACCTCTTCACCTGTCCAAAGCAGCCTGGGCTGCCAAGAAGGGCTGATGGCACTCTCTGCTCTGCTAAGGAGCTGGGGCATGCTGCAGCAGCTGTTAGCACCTCTCCGCTTGCCTGTAGCAGCCCTGTCTCCCATGCCCAGACCGGAGCTGGGCATCCTTCTACAATGGCTTTAACATTTCCCAGCAGTGCTGGAAGCATTTCCTTGGGATGACACTTGCCTCTTCACAGCCATCTCCAAGCAGCAGGGGCCAGCCACCCTACAGCCATAGAGGTCAGGATGCCTCCTCCAGTAATGCCAGCTTGGCATCACACCTCTGAGGTAAAACAGGCGTTTACCTCGCTGCGTGCCCAGAGGCTCAGAGTGCCTGCCCAAGCCGAGGGACAGCATCATGCAGCCCAGCCACAGCGAGTCCAAGCCAAGGCACCAAGAAGCCAGTGCATGGGTGGGAAGGGTTAACTGCTTTGAGAGCAGAGCCTCCCCTTCCTCCCCCTGCACTGTGTTTTACAGGCCGGAGCTATTACCAGGAAATGTTCCCATCAGCACCATTGATCCTCTTGTTTACAGCCCAGTAATCCTCCGCTGTTGACTCAGGAGCAAAAAGGAAGGAAGGGAGGAGATGGCTCCCACTTGGGAATTGCCTCTGCCCTGCCCGCATCCCACCCAAGCCCGCCTGATGCTCTGGGGTGACCCTGCCACACCTGGCTGGGCTCTGGAGGCCCTGCAGCCAGTGAGAAGGCTATGGAGGGTGGCACAGTGGCAGGAGCCCGTCTGTGAGAGCAGCCATGGCCCTGCAAGAGCTGACCCACACAGGCAGCTGCAGGTCCCCCCTCACCAGCATTGCCCTCCTGGCATGTGGCTGTGGCCCCCCCAGCTGCCTGACACCTGGTGGAAGGGCCCAGTGTGACAGCCCTACTTTGTTCTCATTAGGCTGATGAGCAGAGGCGTCATGCTAGATTAGAGACCCTCCCAACTCACAGCTCTGCATATGCCAAGCTGGAGCAGCTGCCAGCTGGGAGAGCCAGTGGCAGTGGGCACCCACATACTGCCCAGGAAGGCTGCAGCCCCCAAGGCTGCCCACCAGGCAGTAGGACAGCAGGGCTGGGTGCCACTCAAGGCGCTGGCCTTGCACAGCCCTGCCTGCTCCCCCTGTGTGTCAGCTCTCCCCAGGCCAGGAGCGCTCAGAGCCCTAGGCCAGGGCTGCAGCTCTCCCTCACCCTTGGCCCAGCTGATATCTCACAAACCTGTGCCAAGCATCTGTGCCCAGAGCACTTGTGTGGTGCCCATCAATGGGACTTTCCTGAGCTTTTTACGTCTTCTGGCTCTGATAACACTGGGGGCTCAGCCACCTCCCTGTGCCCATGTCCCAGGCATATCCCCATGCTGACTAGGAGGGCAGGATTATGCCTTCCTCTGCTCACTTACGCTGCTGCCTGGATTCAACCCATCCCCTGGTGCCTGCTCTGCTAGGAGGGGATATGCTTTGCTCCCATTCAAAACCCTCCAGGCCCGGATTTACCTTCCCTCCCTCTGCACGCCCTCAGGAGCCTGGCTCTCCCCCAGAGCCCATGGCAGAGGTAAGGAGCCAGGCTTCCCAGACAGGCTGGTGCAAGGCTGTGGGGCACAGCCTGCCTCTGCTGGGGCTGATCCAGTCTGGGCAAATCCCAAGGCTGGGCCCCCCAGCCTACCCTTTCTCTGTGCCTCTCAGCCCGGCTTCACAGCACAAGTGCTGCCAGAGCCACCCCAGCCCAGCCCAGTGCAGCCCAGCTCTGCATGGAGCTCTGCCCCAGCCCCAACAAATGCAAGGCCTTACAGCCCTCCAAAACAGGTGCCTGACATCTTTCCCCTTCCCTCATCCCTGATCACTGGGGGCTAGGAACTCCTTATCAGCACTGCAGCAGAGCGCTAGGCTGTGGCTGCCAGCCCAAGGGACATGCCTAGCCCTCCCTGCCCCCTGGAATGTCCCACCACTGGTCACTCACTGTCTGGAAGTCGCTGCTGTTGCAGTCCTTGCTGGCGAATGTGCAGCGGACAAGCATCTCGCCCAGGTCCAGCTGGTGGCCCGCACGCTCATAAAACTCCTCCAGGTGGAAGGGACGGCTCTTGTCCTCCTCACTCATGGCCAGTGTCCCCAGCAGAGCCTCCAGCCTGCTCCTCTCAGGGCTTTCCGGCACCAGGGGCCGGCCAGCACCATCCAGGAGCCCCAGCATCTCCCCTGCCCAGTAGAGATCGTGGCTGGAGAGCTGTGAGAAGCGGGCAGGGTTGAGGTTGCAGATCGTAACGGCGGGGAAGATCTTGTTGGGCTCCGTCTCCTCCTCCAGCTGGGTGCTGTGGGGGTACTGGAAGTACAAGCCCACACACTTGGCATAGGCATGAATAAGGAGGGCCAGCGAGCCCAGGAAGGCCAGCAGCCACAGTAAGTTGCGGACGGTGTAGCGCTGGTGCCGGAAGACATGATGGATGCCGTGCAGGGTGGAACGGCTGGCAAACTCTTCCAGGCTGCACGGGGGCTGCCGTGGGGCTGGGACATGGCGTGCTGGGTGCCTGTCAGGGCAGTCCCCCGCAGGAAGGGCTGCAGAGGGCCAGGGGGAGCCCCAGGTGCGTGGGGGAGGCCTCTGGGCTTCCTCCAGCCACATGCTGCCGGCCGGCTCTGCCTGTCCCCGCTGAGCCCACGGTGCCAGACGAGGTTTGAGGGGTGGATGACCGCCACGGCACCGGGCGGGCCGGGCTCTGCGGCGTGCGATGTGCAGCAGTGCCGGGGCGGGACTGGTGCGGGGTGGTGCCGCCCGCACCCTGCCCCGAGCGGGAAGCTCTCTGAGTGCCGAGATCACAGATGTACTTAGCGATCACCACATCCTGCAGGAACTGGAGCCAGAGGCTGAAACATCCTGGAAAGCTCAGGGCACTCTCACTGCCTGTCCCCCGGGGTTGTGGGCAATTACTTGGAGTCCTGCTCTCTTCCACCCTCTCCGTGCACTTAGTGTGGGTTCCCCAGGGAGGGGGAGACAGGCAAATTCCTCATTTTCCCCTGCCAGGACATGTAGATGCCGCCTGGGCAGGGCTGCATGGCCCTGGGCTCAGGAGAGGTGCCTGGCCAGGCATGTGATGGGGGGCAACCTATCTTTGGCCATGGAGATGTGGGGGAACCCCAAGCTCTGCACCAGCGTTGCAGAGGCACAGCTCTGAAGCACAGCTCATCAGGCTGGCCAAGGACTCAACATGTCGAGTGTCACTCTTGCCACAGCTCCTGCACCCTTGGACTCAAGCACCTCCTCTGGGATCCCCAAAAGCTGCAAGGGGCCAGACTGCCATGAGCACAGGGAAGAGTGAGGGGTGGCAGAGCACATGGGGGCAGTGACACAGACCTCAGAGGAGTGCCAGGTGCTGGCACCACCTGCATGCCGCCACAGGGATGATGCCAGGCTTTCTGTCATGGTGCTACCTCGAGGCCAGGACATCTGATATGGTGGAGGGGCCAGCACCACTCAGCATGCCTCACCTTCACAGTGCACAGGAAGATGCAAAATCTTTTATGAGGCCAGCGTTGAAGTTGAAAGAAACACTTGCTTGTGAGTGGTAAGAAGCACTTGTGTACCCAAAAACTTGTGTCCCTTTCTGGACCATCTCAGCTGGTCTAGTGAAAGATGCTGCTTTTCCCTACTGGGCTCGCCACACATGGCCCTGTCTGAGCAGATCCCACTGCACCGGTTTGCTGACAGTGGAAGCAGAGCAGAGACACAGAGCAGAGCTGTCTGTGAGGCCAGGGAGGGCACACAAGCTCGGATAGCGGGCTGCGTTCTCCAGCCTCCCAGGAGAGAGAAGATGGGGAAATCAGAGGTAAGGATACTCAGGCACGGGGAAGAGGTGTTCCCCAGGCCCAGTGGGGCTGGAGGGGAGCAAGAGGACTGGGCTCTCTCCTGCAGATGTTCGGACCCGGCTGGGCACCCACAGGGCCTCACAGTGGAGCAAAAGGCACTGCAAGACCCTGGAGGTGTCTGTAGCCACGAGCTGGCGATACTGGCCCTGCCCAGCTGTGCTCCCCTGGCCTGTGCTCCCCAGCACAGCTTTAAATCCATTAGCTTTGCATAATTAGATTTTTCTCAATTACCAGATTATGATAATTAACAGCTCATTTGTAGGAGGCAGTGCCTAATCCCGGCATCACGCTTGGCTCGATGCCAGCCTGGCTCTTGGCTGCCGGTGCTGGGACAGTGGGCAGCAAAGCAAACACCAGGACAGAGGAGCCTCAGGGATGCTCCCAGGACGCCCAAAACCTCTCAATCACTGCTGACCTAGACCTCCCCTGCACTGTCTGGCCAACACAGCCTGCCTGGAGGGGTTAGTCCCCAAAAACAAGGGGAATGAGAGCCCAGGCAGGAACAGCATCCTCTGACAAAAAGGGTCAGCAGGGTTTTAGAAATGGCTCAGTCACCCACATGGCTCCAAAGATGCAGCAAACATCCTGAAATGCCTCCACCTACAAGCAGGCGCCAAGGGAAAACATGGGAGAGGTTAGCGTTGTGGGCCGGGCTGGCATGGCTGCAGTCATTAGGAGTCTCATTAATGAACTTTCCTAGTCAATAATGTTGTGACGAAAGACAGGAGAGCAGGGAGGCAGCTGCTGGTAAGGTACCAATCTTCATCACAGGAAGGCAGGGCAGATCAGGCAATTACTGCCCATCAACAGAGCTTCATCCCTAGTAACATAATAGAGCAAATACTAAGAGAAAAATGCTTCTGAGGACCTCAAGGGCAAGGGAACAGGGAGCAATAAAGATATGCTTGGAGCTCACACAGAATAAATCTACCCAGTCCAACTTCATAGCCCTTTTTTGGGTAAAATTGCTAAATAAATTGATGGTGAAGAGACAAGAGGTATGAAATATCAGGC
Organism: Edolisoma coerulescens; assembly: GCA_013397115.1. NCBI lineage: Eukaryota > Metazoa > Chordata > Aves > Passeriformes > Campephagidae > Edolisoma > Edolisoma coerulescens. The sequence goes on along the minus strand of VWZW01000014.1, from coordinate 626,487 downwards.
TTTTAATAAAGCATTTGATATAGCATCTCAGGGAACTAATTCCAATTGGTAGGAACAGCCATGCCCCACTTGGGCTGGGTGCAGCTGAGGAGGCGAGGGAGATGGGGCGGCCCTGGGCACAAGGGGAGCACGGTGGCATCCTGTGACACCCGTGATTGCAGTGCCAGCAGGGCAGCCCCTCTTGTCCCACCCAGGTGAATGTGCTGCAGCTTCCGCTCCATGATCTGGCTCCTGGGCTGGCAGTGACAGGAGCACCAGTGTTGCATCTGGATAATCTGGATGCATCCCTATGGGACAGTGCCCATAGCCAGCCCAGTGCCCCCACTGCACTTGTTTTGGGGCCACCACCTCCACACGCCTGAGGCTGCTTCAGGGCACTTCTGCCCCTGCCACGGGCTCTGCTTGCAGAGCTCTGGCTGGGAAGAGGCGTTAAGCGTGGGTAGCAGTCATACCCAGCCAGGCATGACTGGATGGGATGTCTCAAGCTGTTCCCATGCGTCTACTATGCATGGCATTTCTGCTGTTCTGCCATGAGCATCTCTAGGCGGGGGATCTGGTCCTGCCTCTCCCCCAGCATGGGCTGCAATTTCGGCTCATGCAGGCAATAAATCAGCCTGCTTGCCCGGAGGTGGCTATGTGGCCCCTGCTGCTTCAGCTCACATTTCCCAGCCTCAAATTACCCCAGGCTGCCAGAGAGTTGGATGATTTTGTGTCCCTCCTTCAAACACCGCCTGCTCTGTTTTTATTGCCATATTTTGCCAAAGCCCCTCGAGTGTCTCCAGGTCCAGGCACAGCGTATTCCAGCACATGGTCCCCACTGGCAGCCCTTCTGGGGAGCAGAGCTGCACCAGCCCCTGCTGCTCAACACCACGGGGAGTCAGATGAGCCTCGGCAAGGCAGCTTCACTCAACCACAACGGCATTTGCTCCTCGACTAGATCAGCACAGGGTCAGAGGTCCCCTGCCAAATTTTGACATGTTTTTCTCAGTGGGGGAGCAGCCCAGAGCATGGTTTCTGCTGGAAACCACCTGGAGCTTTTCTTCTTTAAAACAGTTTTTCTCAATGGGGTTCCTTTGATGCTCACACGGGGAACACCACATGCAGCAGTTACACTCCCAGCTGGAGTCTCCTTTCCCCTCACTGAGGAGTCCCTCTTTCTGTCCCCTTCTGCCCCTTCCCCTGTCCCAGCAGTGCCAAGCAGCCAGGGGCTGGAGAGGGTGGAGGCAATGGCAAGCTCTCGGATGGAAACAGCCCTGACACGGGGCAGTGAGGGAGGGAATCCTTCTGCTGGTAGCACTCACAGAGTGTTGGGAATCATGAGGTGCTGGGGGAAGCTCGTGGAGAAGGGGCTCACGATGGCACAGCTCACCCTGGTGTCGGGCCGGCCAGTCTGCCCCATGAAAAACCACTAAATCCATGAGACTGCTCAGACATCCCAAATGGGTGCGATGGACAAAGCACAGTGATTCGGGGGCCAAGCAGAGAGAAGAGATCTGTGTGCAGCATCAGCAGATTTCCCCACAGCCCCCACTTTTGGGACAACAGAGGAAGCTATTAAATGAAGTGCATCCACAGTGGTCCCAGCAGGATCCTCTCCCCTGCATGCTATCTCCTCTCTCCCTGCAGCCTGGCTTCTTCCCACACCAGCCTCTTTCCAGCTCCTTGCACTGGTGCTAATCCCCTAATCTGTGCAAAGCAATAATTTTCTGCATGGCACAGCGGCTGCTTTTAGATCTGCATCCCTCCTCCTCCAACAGCCAGTTCTCTTATCAGCAGCAGGTATCAGGTGAGCCAGGCACCATCTACTTCTGATAAACCCATGTTGTATTTTGCCCTATTTCCATTTATCTCCAAGCTCGTAATTATCCCTCCTCTCGCAGCGCATTGTGCTGCCTTGCGTGCCGAGGCGCGGAGGCGACGCGTGCTTTGCCGGGCAGCCCCGAACTAGAGCCTCCTGCCGGCGGGGTGCAAGGACCCGGTGGGGCGATACAGGGGGATGGGTCCTGCCCACCCCGCTGGCTGCAGAGCCGTCCTTCCCTTTCTCCACACCCGGGCCGCGTTCCCTTTAATCTCGCACAGCGGTGGAGATGGATTTTCTCCCTGTGAGCCAGATGTGTTGCACGGAGCATAAACACCCGCGACAGTTGTTGTGCTCCTCGGTGCGAAGGCATCAGATGTCTGCATTAAAACAAAGCTCTCCACTTAATTACTCAGGCTGATAATTCAGCGCGTGGAGGCGGCTCTGGCTGAGAGCAGAGGGCTGGATCACAGCTGGGACTGGAGAGCCTTGGAGTGCACATTAATCCCGGCTCTTGCAGCCCTGATTAACGGTGCTGGAAACCTGCCCGCCCTGCTCATTCCCAGGGGAAGGGTCTGTTACTGCCCCACCAGAGGGGGCTCAGAGTGGTGCCCAAGAGGCCCTGCTGACTCCTTGATGGGCCAAGACGCCACCTTCCCAGTGTCTTCACAGTGGGGTGGTTGAGGATCTGAGGGACCATTGCTCTTGAGGGTGCTGTGCTGCCCTGGGAACGCCCACCCACTGCATCTGAAGCCCATAGGAGCTGGGACCAGGACAGTGAAGTTCAGGCAGGACCCCAGGATCACCTCGTGCAGGGACCTGCTTCCAGAGCACAGCTGGAGAGAGCTGGAGACAGACTACAGCTGGGATCAGAGCAAGACCAGGCAGACCGCCCAAGGCTTTCTCTTTGGGGCCAAAGCTGCTTGCTCCTGCTAACCTGAATTTCTCCTTCCAGGACCAGCAAACACCTTCTGTGAGTTATCCTTGCTCCCCTCAATCATCACCAGGGCCTAGGGGGACTCCTGGGGGAGCCCCTTGCTCAGCCATGTGCCCTCTGCCCATGAGCACCCACCTGGCTCTGCCAGTCTGTCTGGATGTGATGCTCCCTTGGACCTATCTCCCCTCCTCTCTCCCTCCTGCCTGTTCCCCAATCCAGCCCTTCCCCCCTTACCTCTCATCATCTCTCTCTCTCAGTGCCTGGGCATCCCTGGATCTGGGGCATCCTTCTCCCAGCAGAGCCCCAGTCCCAGAGCACCCTGCAGATCTGCCTGTGGGGTCCTGTCTGCCCAGGGAGACTGATTTCTTCCAGCTCAGCTCCAGCCCTCTTATCTCTCCTCTCTGGTCTGCACAGTTTGCTCGGTGGCTGGGGTGAGTGGGAGTGACAGACCCCATCCTGCCCGGGCTGAGCACCCATGCTGGCACTGGGCACGCAGGGCAGAGGGGCCCAAAGCAGGCAGCAGGCAGCTGCAGGCAGCATATCCCAGCAGGGCCCCAAGAGTTAAATTGTCATGTATTCAGGGCCACGCGCTGGCCAGGAATTACACTTTTATCGGCATGCGGTGCTGCTGCCACTTGAATTGGGACTGGGAACTCTATTTCCGAGCTCACCCAAATTATTCTCGAAGAGATAAAGCGCGGTGCAGAGCAGCGCCGGCGCTTCATTAACATTCCCCAGCCCATTCAGCTTTAAACGAAGATTGCCTGCCTCGGAAAATGATAAAATTGAACATGTGAAGCAGGGCATTATGTTCCATCAGCCGATATTATTTCCCATGCAGGGGCCGAGTGGAGACACAAACAGCTATTTATGCAGTACCTGGCCAAGCCAGGGTGGCTTGGGAGGAGGAAGCAGACAGTGGTGGGGACACAGGATGGGTGGCAAGTGTCCCCCACCTACCCCTCGGCATAAGAGGGGCTGCCTGCACATTGCCAAGGCCACTCGGCCTTCCTGGGGGTTCCCAGGCTTGTGCCCAGGGTGGAGGGTGGGGCCAGGACCACAGACCTGCTCCATGCACTGGGCATGGAAAGGGGCTCAGGGGTGTGTTGTGTTCCCATGGGCAGCACTGGCAAGGCTGGAGCATCTCCATCTGCTGCCCTGCTCCAGGAATACGTGTCCCCTGCTAGGGCTGAACAAATGGGGTGCTGGCTCCATGTGCAGGATGGGGTCCCACCTCCCGTGGCTGGGTAGTGGGGCCGGTGGGATTGAGGAGCATCCACACAGAGGGAGCATGTGCCTCCCCAGAGGCAGGCAGGGAGGGCTGAGTGGGCAGGGAGGGCTGAGCAGGCAGGCCCCCGGGGCTGCGATTGGATTTTGCTTGGCCATGCTGAGCCTATCGATCCAGTAGTAATTAAAGTCGCTCCAAAACCTGACTCATATTCAACCTTGGGAGGAAGGAGCTTCTCTGAGAAACACCCTCTGTTCCCCATGGTCTGGCACAGCATGGAGCAAAGCCTTGCCAGGGTGCTTCCAGCCCGTCCCAGCCCCCGATGGTCTCTGTCTCAAAGGGGGACTGTGCCTTGGGACTGTCTGGGGCCCAGGCAGCAGCACCCATCAGGCAGTATCCTGGCCAATGTCCCCGCTACCACACAACCTCAGTTGCAAATGCTGATTAGGTTCAGCCCTTGAGGTGACACAGCCCCTATAGCAATTTTATGGATCCTGGCTATTTTCTCACCAAGTGCCTGAGACACATCCCTGGCATGTAGTAGTACTCTCCCATACCCCTTTCTTGTCACTGTCTAGGCTCTGGTTGAGGGACTGGCACAGGGAGAGGAGCCTGTTGAGCCCCCAGCTACTCCCAAGAGATACCGAGGTGTTGGGGTGGACCTGGTGCTGTGTGTCCACGGGGTGCAAAACCTCTTCTCCAGGTCAGAGTCACCTGGGGAGGTGTGAAGGCCCGCGAGGGGTCTGCGAGGTGTTTGTGTGTGTTTGCATGTGTGCGTGTGTCTGTGTGTGCAGGGACTTGCACGCCCAGCCCTGCCGCCAGCCCCGCTGCTATTCCCGGTATTCGTAGCAGGTCGGGACAGGCACCGGGGAGGGAGAGCTGCCTTTCACCGGCGCCCCCCGCACCCTGCCCGGACCCTCCCGCGAGAAGGCAGGGCCGCCAGGGCCCGGGGGCTGCGGCAGAGAGGGGGCGCGGGGCCGGGGGCAGCCCTGGGCATCCCTCCGGGCAGAGGAGCCGGGGGCAGAGCACGGGCAACGCGGGCAGCGACGGGGCTTTGCGGCGGGGAGGTGGCTCCATCTGCNCCGCACCCACTGCCCCTGCACCCCTTAAGTGCTCTCACCAGGTACACCCAGCGCCTGGGCATCCCCCGCCCCCAAAGGCGACCCTCACCCTGCTCCGCGACCCTGCAGCCAGTGCTGCCACCCGCACCCCAGGGCATCCCGCGCCCTAAGATCCCGGGAATGCTCCACCTCGCCGGCAGCCGCCGGGCCGGCGG
>VWZW01000014.1:610533-621023 GCA_013397115.1 Edolisoma coerulescens | reverse complement strand
CCGCCGCTCCATACGCGGGGCACAGCGCTGGGGGACAGCGGCCAAGGACATCGGCTCCTCCGGCCCCACCCGCGCCGTTCCCGGGATGCGGCCATGGGGAAGTGGTGCCCCCTCCAGCACCCCCAGCGCCTNGGCCCACATAGGCCGGCCGGGAGGGCCCCTTGCCCTCGAGCCTGCGCCGTCCCGGGGGCCCACGGAGGATCCCGGCGGTCGGAGGAGCGCGTGGGGCAGGAGCTGCGGGTGGATACGTGGAAAGGGGGTGCCTGGCTACCGGCCCCGTCCCGGGCCGCGGGATGCTGCGGCAGCGTTGCGGGCGGCTCCTGGCCCGGCTGGAGCAGGGACTACAGCTCCTGGAATTCGGCAGCAGCGTGGAGGAAGGTGGGTGTGTGCAGCCCCTCGGCCCGGGGCACACCCGCACCTTCGTCTCTGTCGCCGGCGTGGTCTGGGGAAGCTGGGGGCTGGCCCCCCGTCCCGGCTGACCAGCCACTGCTGTTGTCCCCAGACTACATCCGGATCGCTCGGTGCTTTGAGGCGACGCGCCAGAGATGCTGCCGGCTGGAGCAGGATGGGCGTCGTGCCCGCGAGCAGCTGGCCCGTGTGGAGGCCGAGCGGGCAGCGCTGGAGGTGAAGCTCAAGCACGCCCGAAACCAAGTGGAGGTGGAGATGAAGAAGCGGCACCGGGCAGAGGCTGAGCTGGAGAAGCAGGTCAGGGGGCTGGCCGCAGGAGTACCCTGCGGGGCCGGCTGTGGGGACCTCAGCCCGCTCACCACCACCCTGTTTCACGTGCAGGAGCGCAAACTTCAGCTGGTCCTTGAGCTGCTGATGCGGGAGCCATGGGGCAACGAGGCACTAAGCAGGGAGCAGTGCTCTGTTCTCAGTGCCCTGGCTGGCCGGCGCCTTGGGGCAGCCTTGGCACCCGTCAGGAGGTGAGCAGGGGTGGCGGTCCTCACCCCAGCCCCTCGGGCAGCCCTGGGGTCGGCTGTGCCCCTCTCACCCTCAGCACTGCTGGGCTTGAGGGGCTGGCTGGGCAAGGAGGTGCTTGGGCTCTGCAGAGACATCAGCTGTGGGCTCCCAGGAGCAGCTGCACGAGTAGGTGCTGGCTGAGGGAGGAATTGCTCCAGCTGAGCTCACTCTGCAGGTCATCTGCAGTGGACGAGTCGTGCCAGTCCCTCCTGTCCCACTCAGATATCAGCTATGACCGCACTGAGGATGACGTGGTAAGAAGTGTTCTGCTGTGAGTCTCAGGGTTCACCCCAGCAGTGAGGGGATGGTTTTGCCCCACTTCTGCAGTGGCACGGCCCCTTTGTATATCCATGGTTGGGGGGGCTGCTGTCAGAACCGGAGATGAATGCTGGGGATGCCCCTGGCCTGATGCAGCCCCAGACTCCCTGCTGCCTTTCAGGATGTTGATATGACGGTGGTGCGGACCCTGAAGCGCAAAGTTACGGAGAGGCAGGTATGAGGAACTGCTGGGATGTAGCAGTTTTGGGGGCTGGTGTTGAGGTGGAGTCTGTGCTCCTGTGTGGGTGAGGATCCCCCAGCTGATCACACTCCTGCAATGTGCCCTTTGGGTCCCTCTGCCCACCCAGGTCCCAGTGTTCAGTCCAGGCTGGGGTGCTGGCCCTGTGCCATGCAAGGTGAGGACACCCAAATGCTTCTCCGTCCCAGCGCAGGAGGCTGCAAGGAGCCTGGCAGGGAATTTAATTTATTGATGCTGGGCTGGGAGCATCGTCTCTCGGCAAACCTCCCACGATCAATAGAAACTCCATTACGCTCCACCGTGGCCCAGCTGGGCTCCTCAATAATTCATCCCCATGTGCGGGCATCCCGCACCCCGCTCTGCTCGCACCTCTGCATTGCAGGCCTGACCTGGCTTCCCCCAGCCCCAGGGCTGGCTCTGACCCAGTGGGGAAGTCTGGGTCCCCATGATGCCTGGTGTGGAGCAGGCAGTGCTGGGGGAGTAGGGTGAGACTGGGACTTTTTGTTGGGCTGAGGCCACTTGGCTTGGGTACTCTGGGATGTGGGGAAAAGTCAGGGAGGGGGGGTCTCTGCCTCTCTTCACACTATCTTCTGTTTCCAGCGCGTGTCCCTGGCCCCTCAGGTTGGCCCTTTGGTGATGGCAAAGCGGCACCGTTCTTCTGTGGTACCCCATAATGCTGTGAGTAGAGACCCCAGCATGCCCTGGGCAGGGATGGGGTACATGGGCTTTCCCAGTGCCAGAGGGCAATGCTGCAGCCCTCAGTCCTGTGGATGCTGTGGGGACAGTGCTCAGCTGTCTCCTCTGGGTGCCTGTGTCCTTCAGCCTGTATCACCTTGGTCCCAGTGGGGACAGCATCCCTGGCTATGCTGGGCCACTGCCCTGAAGCCTGTATTCCCCCCATATCCATGGTGGCAGCATCCCTGGCTGTGCAGGACCACAGGGATGGGGAACAGGTGGAGCAGAGATCGTGTGGGAGATGTTGGAGAACTGTGGGGCAGCAGACACATACATTATTGATCTCCCCTTTTGACAGGTGAGTGTCCCCTCTATGCCCCCTCCTGCTGAGGTCCCAGGCCCTGCTGACAGCCTCCTGCCTGCTGTTCTGGTGCCACAACGCCGCTCTCGCCAGGGACATCGTGTCTCCACACGTGCAGGTCACATGAAGGGCTGAGAAGGGGATTGACGGGTGGTATGGGACCAGCCTCAAGCTGCTGCTGTCACAGGGGAGGGGGTGGGATCTGTTGGGGGATGCTTGTCCCCACGGTGGTGCTGAGGCCCTCTGGATGTGCCAAGTGCCACTGTCTCATGCAGAGACTCCCTGGGAGGTGGGAAGCCTCCCCACATCCTAGCTGGTAGATGGGGTGCCTTGCCTTTCAGGTCTCCCTCCACTGCCTCCTCCATCTGCAGAGCTGACCACAGTGTGGGGCACCACTGAAGATTTGGGCTGCCATGCTGCAGGGCAGGAGAGCCACACTGAGGGCAGCTCAGTGGGGCAGCCAGCACCCGCCCCCTTCCCCTCACCTCCACAGAGCCTCCCACCAGTCCAGCACAAGTTCACCTCCAAAACGGTGCGTGACCCAGCCTCTCTCTCCTCTGGGGAGGTGGGCAGGGGAGAGAGTCATGGGGTGGGGGGCCAGGCTGTCCTTCATCCCCCAACCCCTTAGCTCTGCCTGCAGGGGGAATGGATGGAGACAGTGGATGTGGCTGGGAGAAGATAAAGGAGTGGTACTGGGTATCTGCAAGAAGTGGGGCCCCTGATCCTGTTCCCCCTCTCTAGGTGATCCGCCCTGAGCCATGTGGTGTCTGTGGTTCCCGCATCCGCTTTGGGAAGACTGCCATCAAGTGCTGCCAGTGCCAGCTGCTGCTGCACACCAAGTGCCGGGAGCAGTGCCCCAGCCTCTGCGTACCCAGGCCTCACCACCACGCCTGGCCTCGTGAGGTGAGGGGGGCACAGCAGGGCTTGGGGGCCTCTCCATGTCCCCTTGAGGCTTTGGGGCTACTGGCCCTAGGATGCTGGGCCTCTGCCCACGCTGGCTGCAGGGCTGGGTGGAGGGCACAGCGCAGTTGGCATTGTTCTCCCCAGGGTGTGCTGGCTGACTTCGCGCCCTCCGCGCCACCCCTGGTGCCCGCGCTGGTGGTGCAGTGTGTGACTGAGGTGGAGACGCGAGGCTTGACAGAGGTAGGGGCCAGGATGGCGAAGGTGGCAATGCTGTGGTTCCCACGGGGCTGAGCCCCTTTCCCTGTGCCCCAGACAGGGCTGTACCGGGTGCCAGGCGCAGAGCAGCTGGTGCGGGAGTGGAAGCGGAAGCTGCTGCGGGCTGGGGGTGTGCTTCCTGCCCTCAGCAGCGTGACTGACATCCATGTGGTGTGCGGGGTGCTCAAGGACTTCCTGCGGGGGCTCAAGGAACCACTGGTCACCTTCAGCCTCCACCCTGCCTTCCTGAGGGCTGCCGGTGAGCAGGGGTTCCAAGGTGAGGGAGGGGGAAGGGACTGCTTCTGCCCTAACACTGCTGCCTGGTGCTGCCATAGACATCCCCGATGATGCTGCCAGTGACACAGCCCTGCGCCATGTGGTGAGCAAGCTGCCCCCAGCCAACAGGGATACCCTGGCTTTCCTCATGCTGCACCTGCTCAGGTGAGTGGCTCATCCTGGCACGGGTCTGTCCCCATCTCCTGGCTCTCTGCTCCTCACCCAGGCTTTGTGCCCTAGAGTGGGAAAAGCTGTGGATGAGGAGCCCCTGGGCTGGGCAGCATGCTCACACTCTCTGTCCCCCCTTGCAGGGTGTCGCAGAGCCCCGACTGCAAGATGGATGTGCTCAACCTGTCCCGCGTGTTTGGCCCTACGCTGGTGGGACACAGCTCAGCCAACCCCACACCGCTCGCCATCATGGAGGACACACCACGGCAGTGCAAGGTGAGGGGTCCCTGAAGTGTGGGGTGTACCCTGAGCACTGCCAGTGTCCCCATCCTACACCTCTCTGTGCCCAGGTGGTGGCTCGTCTCCTTTCGATGCCACCCAGCTTCTGGAAGGACTTTGTGGGGACAGAGCAGGAGAACCTGGTGCCAATGCCAGCCCCAAGGCGTGAATGTGGTGAGAACAGGAGCCCCAGTCCCCACCCACCCTGGCCTTTGGCTTCTTTGAAGGGTCCTGGTTGTCCGTGGCTGGGGTGAGATAGCTGTCCCCACTCTGTCCTGCAGAACCGTTCTTCCAGCCCATTGCCTCCCCGGAGCCCAAGCCAGGCCAGCTGAGCCCAGCTGGCACCTGCTGCCTCCCTGGCACCCTGCGGAGCTGCGTGGGCACGGCCACCCGGCCCCCGTGAGTGCTGTCGGGCGTGGGTGAGGGCCCAGGGGAGCTCGCTTCATACCCCTGACTCATCTCTCCCCACGCAGGCAGGGGCCGGCCCCGAGGAAGGTGGGCCGGTTCTTCCCTTCTCCTGTGTAGCCTGCAGCAGTGGCTCCCTCGGGACACGGAGCCGGCGCTGGAGGAGGAGCCAAGACTGCGGGACCAGGCAGCTGCCTGTGGGGTGACAGTGCCGAGCTCAAAGGTCTGCTCTGCTTCCCTGGGGACTGGGGAGCAGAGCTGGCTCTGTCCAGCTGTGGTGGCAGGGACACTGCCCCTAAGGCTGTACTTTGAATCAAGTTTGTATTAAATGTTTGCAGCAAAATGCACCTGGCTGTGGCTGCTGTCTGTCCCGCCCTGCTGCTGCCAGGGGTTGGGGCTCACCGGAGCCTGGCTGGGCAGCAGAGAAGAGCTGAGCAATGCTCCACAGAACCTCTGCTTTGGGAGGGCAGGCAGAGCCCCCTCCCACCCGAGCTGAAGCCGCCTTCTGCTCTGGAGCCCCGGATGTGGGAGGCCCCTCTTTGAGCCCAGATGTTGGCCTCAAGTAATTGGAGCTGTTGCTGCTCAGGGCAGGACAACCTTAAAGTGTTTCCAGACTTCCTGGCACCTCGGTGGAGGCCTCTTTAACTCCTTCCTCCCCTCCAGCCCGGGCAGTGCTGGAGGTGCACAAAGCCCAAGCAGGGCTGAGATGTACAGCCCCCCTCCAAGAGGGGGAAGCAGGATCGTGCTGTAATGGAGCAAGGTCCCAGGAAGGGCTCGTCCCCCAGATCATTGCAGAAGGGGCAAGCAGTGCAGAGGGACCTTAGGGAAAAGAGGCATTACACAACAGGGATGAGAATTGCCCCATGGCCACGTCAAGCAGCCAATAAACCTTTGTCCCTACTAAAAGCCAGACCAGATGGGGCACATGAAAGAAAATTCATGTGCAATCCTGAAAGTACTTTGGCTCAGTTTTCCCCAGCGCAGGAGTGTACACCAGAGGGCAAGGAAATTAACACATCCAAGGCAGAGGCAAAACTGAAGGAGTTTAATGTGCTTAAAGCTAGGGAACAGCTAATCCCCACCCAGGACCACAGGAGAACTGGCACAGGAAGGCACAGGGCTGGAAGCAAGGATTTACTCCAAATCCATCGAACTGGGATGGTACTGGATGGATGGAGAATACCTAATGCAGTGCCTTGCTGAAGGTGAGAGGTGTGATAGGGCCCTTGGTGGAGTGCAGGGCTTTAGCAAAGAGTTCAAAACCAGGGAAGTAAAAGGATAAAGGGCAGCGTTGGTTACTGTAGACAATGTGCCAGGCTCAGGAGGAAACTGCCTTCCATAAAATCAGGTTTTTGAGGCAAAGTGAGGTGCTAGATCTCTGCCACTTGCAGACACATAAGTTGATTGCTCTGGTGCCCAGTGGATGTGGCTGGTGACAGGGGGAGACATGCAGTGAGGCCCCCAAGCTCCAGCCGTGCTGGTGTGAAGGAGGCTGCTGGCCCACCAGGGTAGCAGAGGCTTGCTGCCCTCACTCTGAGCCCTGCCTAGGCAGCAGGCACAGGTCTCAACCTGACAGGGGCAGGCTTGGTAGGGCTGGCAGCGCTCCTGCCTCACACCGAGCCCATGGGGCAGAGGTGGTACTGGGGGAAGGGGTGTTCTTGCAGCTCCCTCCCGGGCCAGCAGGCCGCTAGTCCAACCCAGCCCTCGGGTGTGTGCCAGTGCCCTTAGGCCAGCCTGGCACTGCTGTTTTCCCAGCAGCAGGCAGGAGCCCAGCTCAGACTGTTGCAATCATGCTAAAATCAGGAGCCTCAGATTACTCCTGTGGGGTGAGCTGCCTACACATGACAGGCACATTCAAAGCTCCCAGGTCTTGGAGACGGGCCAAGACCTTCCAGGGAGTTGCAGACAGCAAATGGTGCAGGGAGAGCCTGGTGAGGAGAGGCAAGGTGGTGCTGGTAGTGCCCTTTGGTGGAGAAACACACATTAGTTGGACCCAAGACGCTGTGGGCAGCAAGTGCTCCCTGCATACGCACGCAGGCTGGTGCCAGGGCCATGTATTGTCCCCAGTGCCATCACCCTGGCCCAGGGCTGGTCCCTGGGCTGCAAGAGAAGCAGCATGCAAGGCTGATGCTCATCAGCTTTAATGTCTGTCTGGAGCAGTAGTCAGGCACTTGCAGGGCTCCTGGCCTGCACCTACCCCTCTGGGGGTGCTTGGAACCTCCCAGGACATGAGGCCTCGGTGCGGGCTCTTGTTGTGGGGCACAGCAGGGAGTGGGTAGCTGGTGCTGCCCGTGACTCACAGGATAATCTGGTTTTTGTAGCTTCGGCTCAGCTCCTTGTGAGGAAGGACAATGGAGTTGAGAATAACGACCTCAGCAGGAATGGTGACGCTGCAGCCTGTGCGGAGAACACAGAAGGTTTAGGTGGAGGGGAGAAGCTGCCTCGCTGAGCAGGGCCAGGGCCATCCCATGCAGCAGAGACGTACCCAGGATTGTGATGGATGGTGTGAGGCGCCCATCCCGGAAAAGGGTCTCGCTGTCGATCTTGGCATAGGGATCGTTGGGGTTGGGGTCGCTGGGCGTTCCTTCAACCCGGGCCCAGCGGCCAATCGTGCTGTCCCAGCCCACAATGGTATTGAGGACACAGGTGTGGTCCTGAGGTGAAGGAGAGGGGAATGCAGGGTGTTGCTGCCTCCCTGCAAGGGGTGTGGGTTGACACCTACTCCCTCAGACCCTACTTACATGGAGCGAGGCGCCGTGCAGGACGATGGACTCTCGCACACGCACACCAGCGCCCACTGTCACACCCTCCCCAATGGAGACGTTGGGGCCCAGCTGCGAGGACAGAGGGAGGTGAATGAGGGCAAAGAGGACACAGCGATGCCCTCGGCACCCCTGGGCGTGTCCCTGCCCCAGGGCCTCCCCAGCCTGCACTCACCACTGCAGTGCTGTCGATGGAGGCTGTCGGGTGGATGTACACGTTCCCTGCAACACAAGGCAGTGGATTCAGGGGAGGCAGCTCACAGGAGCACCTGCCTCTCTGGTAAGGAGAGGTCCTGCTCATGGCTCCCCCTGCCTCCCTACACAGCCCCAAAAGCATTAGGGTGTCAGAAGGGTACCTCGGATGGCAGGGCCTCCAGGTTTGTTCTGGGCCAGTCTCTCTGGGTGGCTTTTGCTGTACTGGTTCAGGTAAAGGCGGCTGGCATAGATAGCAGAGCTGGAGGAGGAAAAGCAGAAGATTGTTATTGTCACTCTGGCACTACCAGGGCAGAGGAGGATCCAAAATCAGCACCGCCCACCCACCCCCAGGGCTCTGCCTGAGCACTTCCACTCCCATCCCTGGTACAGATCACTTGATGCTCCTGTCGAACCAACTCCAGCTCCAGCCCTTACCCAGCTGACTTGATCTGGCTCCAGAAGCCATCAGTTTTATAGACATAGAGTTTGCCACTCCCAGCCAGGGCTGTGAAAACGTCCTGCTCTAGCCGGATCACTTCTGCACGCTGCCAGCCGTTGGAGCTTTCCTCCCTGCAAGCAAGAGTCCTGTCAGACACCCACCCTCGTCACGGCCTCAGCCAAGGACCCCAGCAGACCTACCCTCCCCAAATGCAGGGGCTCTGACAATCCCAGATTCCTACCTAGCCATGCACTTCTCCCCGAAAGTGGGGACAGCGCCAGCTGTCAGGCTAGGTTGGGACAACCCCACTGAGCCCCAGAGCAGCAGAGGAACAGGGCTCTGCCAGCCAAAATAAGCCCTGAGCCAGAAGTTGATGGTGCAAGAGCTCCACCTAGTCCAGGTGGGTGTATGATTCTGTCCCCAATCCAGAGCCTGCACAGCTGGATTTTAGCTTGGGTGGTGGCAGAGATGTGAGGTGAGAGGCTGGCTGGTGCAAAGAGCTGGAGAGGGGAGCAGAGCACGGCCACGTGAAAGCCTTGCTCAGCCTCTTGCCCAGAGCTGAATGAGAATGGGGTGGGAAGAGAGGAAGGGAAAGTCTCAAGCTGACCAGGAGCAGAGCAGAGGAAACAGCAGCCTGGAGAAGGGAGGGAAAACATGCATTACCACTAGGATCAATCCAGCCCAGAGAGCAGCCAGTGCAGACACAGAGGGAGACTTACCCAAGGTAAGGACAGCTGGTGCAGGACCAGGAAATAAGTGAGTGATGGCAGAGAAGGAGAAAAGATAGAGAAAGAATGGAGGATGAGCGTGCTGCTGCAGCCCCGGGAAGCAGAGGGGGTGGGAGGGACACTGAGCAGAGTGAGGCACTCACAGTGCTAGCTCCTGCTGGTTCCTCTGGAAGACCTCGCCAATGTGCTGGAAGATGGCAGGTGTGAAGAGGTAGATGCCACAGTTAATGATCTCACTGACAAACGTGCTGGGCTTCTCCACGTAGTGCTGAACCTGGAGGTGAGGGAAGAGACATGAATCCCAGGGTGCAGCCCCTCCATCCAGCATCACACCCTCTGTGACGTGCTGGGAACAAAAACCCACACAGGCAACACAGCAGCTGCTGCCCACGCTGTGCTTGACTCCCCAAGACCCTCCAGTACCTCCTGCGTGTCCGCATTTGCCACGATACAGCCATAATTCAGTGCCTGTGTCCTGTTGGCCTAAGAAACAAGGACAGCGTTAGCAAGGGTGGAGCAGTAGGCACAGGGAGGCAGAGCAGATGAAACCCGGACCTCACAGTCTGGGACCCACCCACCACAGGAGCTGCTGGCTTCTAAGCCCACGGCAGAGCACTGCAGCTCTTCTGTTCCCCAGCACTGCCACTCACTGTGGTACCCAGAATGACAAAGCTGTGCACGTTCCCGTGCTGCTGCCGAAACTCCAGCATCTCCTGTAAGGGGAACTCTGAGCACACGTCTGCGTTGAGGACAAAGAAGGCCTCAGCACCACCTGACAGGATCTGGTCTCGGAAGTGATAGATGCCACCACCCGTGCCCAGGGCTGCATACTCCTGAAGATACCTACAAGCCAAGCAGGGAAAAGGGAGGGCTTAGGGAAGCAGGTGCCTAGTGGCACCAACCGGCAGCAGGGCTGGGAAGGGTTGGGAGCGACTGGAGAGACACAATCCTGCCATGCAGGGATGGGGTTCATGTGGGCATTGCAGAGAAGAAGGAGGCCGTGGCAGCTTAGAGCTGTGCTAGAGAGGCATCTCTGGAGCAGGAACCATCCAGGGCAGGGCCCAAGGCAAAGGAAAGGTGGTGGAACTAATGGGGGAGCCTGGCTGTGCCCATCTACGGTGGGACAGAGCCCAGCAGCCCAGTGCCAGAGCACTGACCGGGGACTGCCAGCTGGGAGAAGGCAGGTGAGGAGCTGAGCCAGGCTGTGCCACTGTGTGTGTCCCAGGGGTGAGAGAGCTCCTGCCCACCTGATGGGAATCTTGAACTCCTGCTGCGCCGATACGAGAAAGCGGCTGAGGGCCTCGTTGGGCTGGTAGAAACCCATCAGCAGGATCTCCTTCATGCCGGGCACCTGGGGGGGGACGGAGGAAGGGAGCAGAAAGGAAAGGGATGGCACTTCGCCCTCGGNNCCTCGAAGGACAGCGGCCGGAACCGGGTCCCTGTGGAGCAGAGCGGGGTCGGCGGGGCACTGCGCTGGCGGGACACCCCGCGGGCCCGGCGCACTTACCCTTCTGCGGGCCCCCGATGAGGATGACGGCCTTGAGTGGCATCGCGGCTCGGCTCC
>VWZW01000014.1:590320-606026 GCA_013397115.1 Edolisoma coerulescens | reverse complement strand
GGGGGTGTCTGTGTTATGAGAGGCAACAGTCCGAGGGGGGGTGAACATCAGCTCAGGGGGCACGTAGACAGTGATGTTGGGTGGAAGCTCAGGATCTGGTGGCATGCCCTCTTCGTGGGGTGCAGGGGGTGGAAGGACCCCTGGGGGGGCACCCTCTTGTTCTGCTCCGGCTGCTTTCTGTACCACTCCCTTGTGCTTGTGTGGCGCCGTGGTGGGAGGGGCCCCTGCGGCCACCGGCTCCAGCTGCTCCTCGGTTGTCTGGGTTGACCGGCTGGAAGCCACCTTCTCAGGAATGGGGGCAGCAACATCCTTGGCTGGGGCAGCTCGGGCATCTGCAGGGAGCAAAGGGAGGTGTGAGCCAGGTGGAGGTAAGCTAGGACTGGAGTGTAAGGGGCACCTCATTTCCCAGAGCCCTTGGGGGGAAGATGCCCTGCGACTCAAGGATCCACCCATGGGCTGCCCCACGCCCATGGGACAGGGATTGCTCACCTGCTGCCTCAAGATGCACCTTTACTGAGGGATTGCTGTAGGGTCCCTGGCCAGCCTTGTTGACACAGGCCACACGAAACTTGGCAGTGCTCCCGGGGGGCAGCTCAGTCACGTTGAAGTAGCAGTCAGCGATGCCAGTGCTGACAATCTTCCACTCATGCTCCCCTGCCAGAGCAGAAATAAGGTAAGGCGAGGGCAGATCAGGGATGGGGGCAGCCCACTGTCCCCCATCCTTGATTCTGCCAAGCCACAGGGGACAGCCAGGACATTGGACACTTTTGTCCTCGCCAGGTGTCCCTCTGTGAGCCCATATTCCTGGCTGTGGCTCCCAGGGGATGGGAGGCAGCATCACGTACCATCCAGTCTGCGCTCCAGTGTGTAAGTGCAGGGGGCTTTGCTCTCAGCAGGCTTCCACAGCACAAGCACCGTGTTCTTGTACTTCTGGGGGATCTCCGGGGTGCCTGGCCGCCCAGGGAGCCCTGCAAGGGTACAGACAGGGTGGGCTGGGTGTCCAGCCGGGGGCAGGGCAGAGCTGCTGCAGTGAGAGGGCATAACAACACGGGGGTTCAGAGATGCTGGAAATGCTCATGCAAAACCAGCCTGTCCTTTTTCTAAAGCCCCAGTCTCTTACAGATGTGGAGAGCAGTACCCCAGTGACCTGCACCAACTTGTCCCCAGCCATGTGCCCGACTTGTGCTCTTTCTGTCTCCTGAGGTCCCCCCAGCCTCCTTACGTGCCACAGCCAGCGTGCAGGAGCTGATGGCTGTGCCCAGGATGTTGGCAGCTGCACACTCGTACATCCCTGCATCCTTCCTGGAGACCTTGGCGATGGTGAGCATCTGACGTCCGTCCTTGCAGGAGACGACGTTCAGCCCACTGTCCGGCTGCAGGGACCTCTTGTCTGTAGGGGGAGCAGAGGAGAGGGATGATACAGTGCCCTGCCAGAGCCCACCCACTGAGGCAGTGCAGGCAGCCTCCCACCTTTCATCCAGAGGATCCGTGGGGTTGGGCTGCCAGCAGGAAGGCAGCAGAGGGTCAGCGCCTCGCCCTCCAGCAGCACCTGGTCCTTCAGCTTGATGTGGAAAATAGGGGGGAAATCTGGAAAGCAGAGTGGAGGGTTAGGCTGGGGTGGGGATAGCACCGACCATCCCGTCCTGGGGCTGCGCTTACCCGATTCACTGGGTGTGTGCGGCCGGCCGGCGGCGAGTCCCTCCTCCCGCAGAAGGCTGGAGGGAATGCTGGGCTGTGAGGCCGTCTTCTCCTTCTTGCCCCGGGAGAGCCCCCAGCGCTCCCAGCGGGACCTCTTCTGGCTGTCACCCCCACCTGTGGGCACCCAGGGCAGCTGAGAGCGGGGCCAGGCCGTGGCGGCCACGCCTGCCCTGCCCGCAGCCACTGGGCCATGGGTTACCAGCAGGAGTCCCCCGGAGGATCCCGCCCCATCGCTCACCTTTGGCGGAGGCAGAGGAGCCTGCGCTGACCTCGGAGCGCAGGGACTCAGAAGAGGGGGCGGGGGCGGGAGCGGGCCCTGGTCGCAAGCTCTCACCCTCGGAGCTGGTGCGACGGAGTTCTCGGGGCCCGTCGCCCTCCGGCCGCTCATCCGACACGCTGCGTAGCCGCGCCGAGACCCGCTCCATTGTGGCACTGATCTTCCTCCGCACGGCCACCGCCGGTGACTCGCTCTCCACACCACCCCACGGCTCTGACTTGAGGCTCTCTGAGTCCCTCCGCTCCCTGGAGCTGGCCAGAGCCATGCTCCAGGAGAAGCGGCGCCCACCAGATGGGGTCTCACTGCCTCCGTCTTCCCCTATGCTCTTCTTCCTCTCAGCAGGTGGGGTCCGCTTGAGGAGTATGGACATCCTCCGGAAGAAGCCTCCATCCTTCTCCACTTCGTGCAGGTCCTGCACTGACTTGGACTTGGCTGCCAGCCCAGTGGGTCGGTCCTTGCGCAGCTCCAGGGGCACACCGGCTGGCGTAGGACGGTAGATGCCCTCGTCAGAGACTGGGGGACCGGCCAGGTGCCGATCCTCGGAGCGGGAGCGGGTGAGGAGCTTCAGCCCCCGGGTGAGGGATGATTCGCGGCCTCGCTTGAACTTGGCTTCAAAGACCTCCTCTGAATCGATGTCCTGGATTACCAGGGAGCTGGAGGAGCCAGTGGGCTTCACCTCCCTCCTTGACGCTGGTGCTGGTGTAGGGGGCTTTGCAGGGCTGGCTGGTGGGGTCTCCTTGACGTTTGGTGGGGGCTCACTGGTGGTTGGTGTGGGCTCCTCGGTGGCTGGCTCCCCGCCTGGCATGGCTCCCATGGCTTGCATCATCTTGGCATAGGAAGACTTTATGTGGGTTTGGGGGCCAGGGGTTGTGGGCTGTGGTGGGGTGGGAGCTCCTGGCCTGGCAGCCCCCTCCCCACGGGCTCCAGCAGCCTTGGTGGGTGTCTTCTCTTCCTGTCCCCTGTCCATGGGCTTCTTCCCTGTGGTGGTGGCAGCCTTGCTGGCCCCAGGCAGGCCATGTTCCTCAGGGATATGCCTCCTCCCTGAGGCAGCCTTTGCAGGGGGGGCAGTGATCTCTGCTGAGGGGGGTGTTGGTGTGGTTGGGGTGTTTGATGGCACTGTGGGCCGAGCATCAGAGAGGGCAGAGAGAGAGGGGGACTCTTTGAGCCGTTGGGCCTCCAGGCAGGCCACTGGGATCTCCAGGGGTGCACCAGAGCGTCGATGCCGGACGACAGGCTCGGCGTCCCCATGGCTGAAGGAGCTGCTCTTCTGCAGCCGGCACTCAGCGGGGAGGAGGCGTGGTGAGGTGGCTTCACTGGAGGCTGCCCGCACCAGCCGTGGCACTGCTGGTGCCTCCAGCCGGGCCGAGCGTGAGACTTTCTTGTCGGGGCTGACCCCCAGGGTCTCCAGGAGGGGACCCCGCAGGCCGCTGACCTTGCTGTCCCCAGAGCTGCCCCGCAGCAGCCGCTGGCGCATCAGCTCCAGCCGCTGGGCATGATCATCCTCCCCCCAGACCACCTTCCGCCTTGGCAGCTCCATGGAGGCTGCCTTGGACAGGGCCCGGCGGGGGTCCCGGACCGCCTCAGCCCCCTCCTCAGTCCCTGGGAGCTGTTGGAGCAGCAGGGCGCTGTCAGCAGAGCCACCCCTCTTCAGCTCTCCCCGACGGGCACTCCCTGGGGACTCCAGGCTGGAACCCTTCCTCATGGCTTTGCGAGGGTACTCCGGCCGCTTCTGGGCTTCAGGGGCTTCCTCATCAGAGGAGCCAGGTGCCTCCACCTCTGCACATGGTCGCCGTGGCCCAGCACCCCTTGGCCGCTTCCCCAGGGCCACCCCGGGCTTCCCCGTGCCCTGGCTCTGCCACTCCATGGCAGAGACATCCCCCTCTGGCTGCATCCCCTCGGATGTCCCAATGGTCTCATCGTCTGTGGGGATCTCATTGAGTGACATGCGGGAGCCAGAGAACTCCACCTGGTGAGGCATGGGGATGAAGGGCAGCTCATCCAGGTCATCTGAGTCCGAGGAGGATGACAGTGCTGGTGACTCCTTGAGGTGCCGGGGCACAGCAATGGAAAGGTGGTTGGACGTGTCCTCCAGCAGCTCTGGGATCGGCCGCAGAACCATGTTGCACTTGTAGCTGATCTGCGAGCGCTGCAGTCGGCAGAGAGGCCTGGATCAGGCCCAGGTGTGTGGCATGGCATCATCCTGCCATTACACATCCCCCCATCCTGCCCAAGACACAATCCCACCTGCTCCCTCCCTCCCCAGCCCCTGCCTTCACCTGCCATTTCCGACGGGAGATGAAGAGCTTGAGGTGGTCAGTGCTGATGACCTTCCCTTTGGCCAGTGTCTGTGGGGTGAGGGGACAACGGTGTCCCTTGGAGCCTGCAGCAGGCTCAGGGAACCCCGTGGCCTCTTGGCATTGGGTCCATGCCCAGGCTCACCTTGAACCAGGGATGCTCCAGGGTCTGTTCTGCATTGGGTCTCCTGTGAACCAACACCATTGGGTGAGAACCACCCAGGCTCAGGGGCTTTGGCCAGGGGAAGAAGGGCAGGAGAGTCTGGCTGCCCATGGTGCACCCCAGCAGAGCCATGCAGCCAGCCTGCCCTTGGGCACCCCAATGCAGAGGGGTCCCCACCCTCCCTTGAGCACAAAGCTCATACTGAAGGGGCAGGGATGGGGAAGGGGACCCTGCAGCACTCACAGCTTGTCATTGACCAGCACTTTGATGACAAAGCCCTTGGCTTCCCGGGTGAGCCCCTGGAACATCCTCTCCTCAAAGGCCACATTGTAGTTGCGGATGTTCATCAGCGTTGTCTTGTCATTCTCCCCCACGAAGGGGGAGATTCCTGTCAGGCTGCCAAGGAGGAGACACTGTCACTGGGCCATGGGGCCATGGGAAACAGCATGGCAAGTACAGAGAACTGAGGACAGGACCCCAGACCCCATCTTTGAGGTCATGGGGACATGGGAAACAGCATGGCAAGTACAGGAGACTGAGGACAGGACCTCAGACCTCAGCCCTGGCGCCATGGGGAGAGCAGAGGTAGGAGCAGCTGGGAAGGAGGCTGGGTCTGTAAGGAGTCATGTGCATGGTCACAGCCTCAGCTCTGGAAATGGTGAGGGAGTGGAAAGGGTGTCCCTCCTGTGAAGACACACCAGGTCACTTACCAGAGGTATGCGATAACCCCCACAGGCCTGCAGAGAGGAGAGCACAGTTACTGCACATCACAAGCCCTCCAGGGTGCACAGTCTCTCCTGGCATAGCAGGGAGCTCATCGACCACCCAAGGGCCACCCTTACCAGATGTCAGTGACGCTGGAGACAGGGGTCTGGTTGACAATCTCAGGGCCCACGAACTCAGGGGTGCCATATTTGCAGTACTGTGGCTCCTCAGACGTCAGCTCCTGCGCGTTGCCGAAGTCACAGATCCGGATCTGCTCGCTGCTCAAATCTGCCATCAGGAGGTTTTCTGGCTACAGGACAGTGCAGAGCAGAGGGGAGCTTGGCAGGAGGCAGGGGCTTTCCCCAGGGAACGAATGTTCCTTGTCAGCAGGACCACTCCCCACCCGGTGCACCAGGAGCCCTTCACTGGAGGCACTGGGCAGGAGGAGTCTGTAAAGACTCGCACTCACTTTGATGTCCAGGTGCAGGACACTGTGCTGGTGCAGGTAGCAGATCCCTTCCAGGACCTGCCGCATGTACGACCGGACCTACAAGAGATGGAGTGAACAGAGTGGGCACCCTGAGCATGCGTCAGCCGCACACTGGCCCTGTGCAGAGGAGGATGTGAGCTGTGGCCCCCTTAGTAGCCTGATACAATGAGCACTGCACATCTCTAGGCTGGGACAGACCCCACTGTCCCCAGGACCCCTCCCTTCCACATCACTTTGATCCCACAGTATTCACTCACCTCCGACTCGCACACTGAGGGCTTCCTCACCATCCTGTCCAGCAGTTCTTCTTCAGAGCAGCTGGGCCCCAGTCAAGGAGCATAGAAATTCCATGCTCCATTGTGCCCCACACCCAGCTCCTCTGCACCCACTCTGCCCACCCATTCCCCCCAAAAGCCTCCCCTCCTCCCCTGTGCTGTGCACTCATGGAGCAGTGCCCAGAGGATACAGCTCCATGACCATGATGACAGCATTCTTCTTCTCAAAGGCATCATGGAAGAAGACAATGCGCTCGTGGTCCAGCTGAGAGAGAATGTGCAGCTCCCGCCGCGCTGACTGCTTGGCCTTGGTCCTTCCAGGGATGAACTTGGCAGCAAAGTCCAGCCGGGTGCTCTTCTCTGTCACCCTCCGCAGATAGGAGAAAGCCCCCCTGCAATTCAGCAGTGGGGGTACGGGAGGATAAGAAAGTGGGTGAGCAGGAGACCCCCCCCCCTTCCTTGAGCAGCTGGCATAGGCACCCACTCTGCAGGGAGCTGCCTGCAGCCTCAACAGTTCTCTGCAACCATCCACTGAGAGACCCCAAGCCT
This sequence comes from Edolisoma coerulescens, assembly GCA_013397115.1. Classification (NCBI taxonomy): domain Eukaryota; kingdom Metazoa; phylum Chordata; class Aves; order Passeriformes; family Campephagidae; genus Edolisoma; species Edolisoma coerulescens. The sequence continues at coordinate 599,575 of VWZW01000014.1, read as the reverse complement.
GGCTTTTCTCTGACCACCCCAGGTCCCCACCCTAAGCTGGCACAGGAGCATCCATTGACAGCTGAGAGGAGCCCCAGCACACCAGGATCTGGCATATAATGGAGCTCAGTCCGCCATGTTGGGGCCCCAGGGTGCAGCCTGGCTCCAGCACCCCACTCCCTGTGGTGCCCAGGATGCCCCATCAGGCCAGTGGCCACCTACCTCCCGATCTCCTCGTGCACATCATAGTAGTCAGTCAGGCGTCGTGCCTTGTGCAGTGCATCCTCCTCCATGGTGGCATCAGCAGTGGGCTGGGCTGGAAGAAGGAAAGGGGCTGGCAGGGGGCAAGCCAGACACCCAGGCTCTACCCTCAGGGGCTGGGGAGCCAGTCAGCCATACCTGCCCGCACCACCAGCTCTGCTTTGCAGGAGACCTCCCCAGCCAGGTTCTTGGCCGTGCAGGTGTAGACGCCACTGTCAGGCTCGGCAGCACCCAGCACCACCAGCGAGCACTCATTGTCCTCATATACAAAGCTCAGGTGGCTGCTTTCCTCCAGCAGCTCCCCATCCTGGGGGTGGCAGGGATGTTGGGGGCATCCTGTCCCATCCCTGACCAACTCCCACCACCCTTTCCCCATGGATAGGGCATGGGACACATCCTTGATCACCAGTGCAGCAACCCAGGTGAGGCAGTGAAGTGTGCGGGTCTGGTGGGAATATGGTTGAGGAAGGGGTTGGGGGGTCCCAGCCCACCTTGTACCACATGATGTCCGGCACTGGTTTCCCCTCCACCACCACAGCGAATCGCGGTGTCTCCCCTTCCTGGGCATCGATGTCCTCCATGATGGACTCAAAACGCGGTGCCTCTGCCGAGAGACGGGGCATGGGGCACCATGGGGCAGTGTCACCTCCCTGCCACTGGCACAGGGTGTACAGCTGCGAGGCACTGCAAGTAGGGGTAGGGGCATGGAGTGACATGGGGCAGTGCCACTCCAATGCACATGGAAGTGGGACACCTCTACAGGGCAGACCACCAATGGCACGTGTCTGCAGCAGCATTTGGCAGTTCTCCATTGGAGTGGGCACACAGGATGGAGCACTGTGGTAATGCATCACATGTTACATATGGATGTGAGGTACTGCGTGGCATTGTGGAGGTGTCTCCTGTGGTTCTTGGCTATAGGGCACTGGGAGCAGTGCCTCCCAATTATATTCAGGGATGGGACACCCTGCAGCAGTGCCACCCATGGCGTATTGCTGAGGGACACCATGAGGCACTGCCTCCCCATGTGCACAGTCATGGGACACATGGGACACCTCTGCCTAGGTCAGACATGGGTATGGGACACTGGGCAGTAGTGCCAGCGCATGGTTCATGGTTTTTCATCCCCATGATCGCCACCTTATAGAGCAGCATCCCCACAACATATGAGTGTGAAGCACTGAGGAGCAGTGTCATGCTATGGGGCAGTGCCACCATGGCACATGGGCATGGGGCACCATGGAGCAATGCCACCCTCCAGGGCAATGCCTCCCCCCCAGCACATGGGCTTGGAGCACCATAGGGTGATGTCACCCCCCAGCAGGGGCACCTAGTGCAGGGGCACCTACCTGCGAGGCGGAGGCGGAGGGAGCAGTGGGCAGTGCCGTGGCGGTTGCTCACCTCACAGGCCAGCAGCCCCGCAGCCCCCCGGCCCACACGCAGCAGCCGCAGGCAGTGCTGGTCATCGTCTGGCATCATCATCTCACACGTGCCCTCCAATTCCACCAGCACCTGCCCACCCCTGCAGGCACACCAGCTGTCACATCACAGCTCCACAGACAGACCTACTGCCCCATTGATAGATCCCGCCCCACAGCCCCATGACCACCTCCTTACCCACAGTCAGCCCCAGTTCACACCCCGCAGCCCCTGCAAAGTGCCCACACCCCCTTGCTAGCTCGGCCTCCTCAATGGCTCTTGCCTCTTAATACCCCACAGACAGCACCCTACAGCCTGCTCCCCCAGCTCTTCAGAGCCCTGAACATCACTCTTGTGTGCACCCGCAGACCAGTCCCAGGGAAGGAGCCCCCCCACACACACAGTTGGCTGCATGGAGAGGTGATGTGGAAGTCCTTCTTTATGCATCCTATGGGGTGATGCTAGGCACGGGGCAGGCAATAGGCACAGTGCCATGTCCTACCTCTTCCAAGTGACGGTGGCCTCCACATGATTGATGGTGATGGTGATGGAGGCTGGCTGGCCTTCTACCACATACACCACATCTGGCTTGTCCAGGATGACTGGGGCCTCCTCCAGGTAGGGACCTGCCAAATGCATTGTCACCAACCCCTCCCCATTCCATGCCACCCAGCCCTGGGCAGCTTACTACCTGACAAGGGACAGAGACCTCGACCCCAGCTGCCCACTCCCTCCCCAGTGCCCTTCTCACCCCGGTCCAGGAGCTGCACAGGCCCCACAGGTGGGGAGGGCTTGCTGTTGGTCTTGGGAGTGGCAGTGATGACACGGAAGAGGTACTGGGCACCCTTGGTCAGTCTGTGCACTGTGTAGGTGGTGTCCCGCACACCGGTCACCAGCAGCACCCACTGCATCGTGCCCAGCACTTGCATTTGCACCACATAGGTCACCGAGCTGGGGTCTGCAAGGGGAGAGGGTCAGTGCAGAGCCTCTGGCATGGGGCTACCCCATGCGCCCCATCATGGCATTGCCCACCCCCTGCCATCTCCCTGCCCATGCCCTGCCCCCTCACCTATGGCAGTGTCCAGCCACTTGGGCTTGTTCCAGGTCAGTGTGATGGCTCTGCCGGTCACTGAGGCCACAGTGGGGGGCCCATCAGGGGGGGTTGGCACCACATCTGCATGGGGAGGTGGGCAAGGATGTAAGCGTGGCCACTGCCCCAGTTCATCAGGGCATCTGCCTCACGCTGTGGGAGATACTGGCTGAGGGGATGGATGAGGACAGCAATTCTTTCTGGTTTCCTGGTGGGGGCTCAGCCTGCCAGTCCCTGTAGGACTAGCACTGCCAGCAAGCTTCATGCAGGACTTAGTGGTCCAGGGATGGGTCCTGACCCCACAAGATGAGAACTGCACTGCTGGCCCCACTTTTAGGTTGGATTAGAGACTTCTTGAAGTCCCCTCCAACCTGAACTGCCCTGTGATCCTATTCCCCTAGGACCTGGCAACAGTCCTGGGGCACAGCCTGGCAGGGTGGCTGTGAGAGGCACATCCCAAGTGGTGTCTGCTGCTGCTTACCAGTGACATAGAGGTGTGCATAGCACGTGGCCTTCCCCACTTTGTTGGCAATGACGCTTTTGTAGACACCAGCATGTGCGTGGCTGACAGCCGTGAATACCAGACGATGGATGTCTTTATCTGGTGGAGAACAGGGGGACACAAGTAAGACCCCACCAGCTAAGCAGCATGGAGCTCCCCTTCCTGCCTCATGGGATGTAAAGGTCTGGGGGGTGATGCCTCCTCCAAGGGTGTTCCCACTTCTCCCACCCTGTGTAGAGGGACCCCAGGGGGTGGGGAGGGCAGTGAGGAGTCCTACATTGCATCATCTTGCGGTCATCAGTGCTGTCAATTCGGGAGCCATTGTGGTACCAGGTGATGGAGGGGTAGGGCATCCCGGCAACCTGGCACTCCAGCACAGCCTCCTTTGACTCCACCACGTCCAGGTTGTGCAGTGGCTTCAGGAAATCAGGCATGGTGAAGCACTCTGCCTCTGTCTCCACCTGCTCTGGCTCCTCTGGGATGGATGGCATCTTCTCCAGCTTAGAGCTGCAAGAGCCCACACATGCTCATGATGGGAGCATGGTGCGGTGCCCCCAGCTCAGCCCCAGCCCTAGGCTTTGCATAAGCCTGTTGTATACCAGGTCCCAGAGGGGAGCAAGCAGGGGGAAGCAGATTCCAGTGACCGTCCAACTCTTACATCTGGGAGGCTGCAGATGGCCGCGGCTCCTCCACATAGAGCTCAGCAGAGCATTCCACATGGCCATGGGTGTTCTTGGCGGTTGCCTTGTACTGCCCCTCATCTTCACTGCCCACGTGCACGATGACCAATGAGTGCAGCCCTCCATCCTGCTGAATCCGCACGTTCTCCCCCTCCTGCACTGGCAGGCCTGTGCAGAGACACACACCAGCATCAGTAGCAGCATCCCCTCCAGTCCCAGCCAGGTGCAGCCTTTGGGTGCAGCCCCCAAGGAGATGAGGAGGGGTCTCCCTGCAGGGCCCTTGGCAAGCTCTCTGGGCTTGGGGGTTACCAAAGTGAGTCCAGGTAACCGTCGGAGGGGGAGTCCCACTGATCATGCAGACAAAACGCGCTGTCCGCCCTTCCACCACGTCCACATCCTCCAACTTGCGCGTGAAGAGCGGCTGCACAGAGGGCTGCACCGTCAGCCGGGCACTGCAGGTCAGCTCATCTGCGAGGAGAGCAGGCACTGGTGAGCCCCCCCCAGCTCATGCCTGTGCAGGGCAGGAGGCAGCCTGTGACCCCCCCAGCTGCAACCCAGCAACCAGGGTAGCTGTGGGTGAGCATACCCCATACATGGTGGGGGCTGAGTCCAGGTCTGTGGGGTTCCAGGCTCTGTCCCTGTGCAGGGCAAGGGGGTACAAATGTGTGCAAGGTCCCCATGCCCAGGGCTGGGGCTCTGATGGCAGCAGGCACCTCTTTCCTCTCTCCACTGCAGTAGAGGTGCCAGCAGCAACGTGGGATGGGAGGATGCCCTGTCCTCCCCATAGGGCAGAGGATCACAGCTGGCCTATCCGCTTGGGGATGGGGCAGTGATGCTTAAGCAGGTAGTGCCACCACATGCAGCATCCAAGGAGCAGCATGGGGACAGGTGCAGGCTGGATGCTCCAGGTGGAGGGATTTCCAGCAGGAACCAGTTTGCAATGACAGTGTTGTCAGCCACCCTGGGCAAGGATGTGCAACACCATTCTCAGGCACACCCTCACCTCCCTGAGCCCCAAACTGCTGCTACCCTCAAAGCCCCACAGGCATACAGCATCCTTCATGGAGGGGTGCACAGGCACCAGCCACAGGGTGCAGGGAATGCTGCTTCTTCCTACAACCCCTGCAATCCTGCTGCCTAGGTGGGCTGGAGAGTGGACTCCGTGTGGGACAGAGCTGTGGGCAGCATGAACAGTCACAGGTGTGCCAGAGCCATGGGACAGAGGCCCATGCTACTCTTGCTGGGCTGCCACCAGTGATGGTTTGGTGGGAGAGGTTGGGAAGCCCTGACTCCCGGCCCATTTCCCCACCACCTCCCAAGCCAGCAGAGACATGTCAGTACTGGAGCTGAGTGCCCAGAAGCTCTGGACCCAGGGGACAGGGACAGCTGGACCCCAAGCTTGTATCCACCTGGTGCAGCCGTGGTGCAAATGCATCTTCCCATGTTTCAGGGAGCCACGTGCATGCTGGCAGAGGAGCTGAGTGGAGTGGGGTGGGACAGGGCTGCAGGGCTCAGGATGCTGGAGCCCAAGAACTAATGCACACCAGGTTTCCCTGAGAAATCTTCCCAGTGCTTGGGGCACCAACCACTCCCTATCCCCCGGCACCCCACTTCCAGCACTCACAGCTACATCCCCGGGGACAAGAGACCAGGTCAGGGGGGTCTATCCACCCCCCTAGGGCCAAGCCCTGAGTGAGAACCCCCTTGGGGAACCTGCATGCCCACCGCTTACCTTTGGCAGTGCTGAGCTTGCAGGTGTAGATTCCGCTGTCGTCTTCATGCACAGAGGTGAGCAGCAGCTTGCACTTGCGCCCATCAAAATGCATCTTGCATTTGAGCAGGGCAGGCTGGAGCAGCCGGCCCCGGGACAGCCAGTCCACGTCCATGTCTGGCGGGCCGGCCACCATGCACTCAAAGACCGCCAGCTCCCCCGCCCCGACCACCAAGTCCTGCAGGGGAACCACGATGGCCAGGGACTGGCACTCGGGGCGAGCTGCCCGGGGAGGGGGGAGAGAGAGAAAGAAAGAGAGACACGCATCTCAGCAACTGAAAAGCAACCATGAGAGGTAGCGGGGATGGAGTGGGAGTACGTGCAGGGCAGTGGTTCATGCAGGGAGGGGGCCTGGTGCAGCGGGCAGAGAGTGCAGCAGGGAAGGGTGGGAGGGGAAGTGAGATGTGGAAAGCAGAGCTGAGCCAGGGAGGGGGCTGGGGGTGAGGGTGAGGGGAGGTGTCCGTGCCAGGAACACACCACACAGCGCTTTACCAAACAGATTTTATTAGAGCTACAAAAAAAAGGGTCACGGCCTCGCAGCCCACCCCCCCGTCAAGCCCCCTCCCTGGGGAGAAGAGACCCACAGCCAGGGGATGCTCCTGACGGACCCAAGCCCTGGGGCTACAAGGGACGTCTCTTGGTGGCCAAGCTGGCACCTGAGTGGCCACTATGAAGCCAAAGGGGCCAGTGCTCTCCCTCCCCCCTGCAGCTCAGGCAGGGTGCTCCCCTGTGGAATCCCTGGGGTCTCCTGTCTCCCATGCTCCAAGGTGACTGTCACAGAGCTGCCACCGCACTGCAGCCCCTTCCCTACAGCCCTGGCCGGCACGGTGGCAACCGTGGGCTCAGCTCCCCGCTCCCTTTCCCTGGGCAGCAAGAGAGAGGCAGCAGAACACACAGACAGGGACAAACGGATGGAGCAAGAGACAAGACAGCATCATATGGGCACCCTGGCCCGGCTGAGGGGGCGCCTGCTGCTCCCCTGCTGCTTCCCCCACCCCGCCTCAGTTACGCCTGCCCCGGCCATCTGGCGAGCCCCTGCCCGCAGTCGAGGGCCCGCGCGTCCCCGCGGTGCGTCCAGGACGAGGCGGCGGATGGAGAAGGAGGTAATAACACAAGGTGAGGTCCACTGCCTAAGAGGTGTCCAACTAAGAGCCCCGCAGCCGCGGCTCTGAGAGATGCACCCCCTTATCGTACTCCCCCTGCGTACAGACAAAAACCGCAGTCAGCAAGCAGAAGGGTTAGTGCAGCAGCAACGGGACTGGCACGGACACACATGCCAGCGCCGGCACGAGGGGTGCAAGTGGGCAACAAGGCACAGAGCCATCTGCTGAGCCCCCCAAGAGGGGCTGGGGTTGGGCCATCACCCCTGCAGCCCAGCTCCTGCCAGTCGTGGGACACTGGGACGGCTTCCGCTCCCACCCCCGTGCCGCCGCGCTTTGCTGTAGGCTGGGAGCGTAATCCCGGCAGAGTACAAGCAGTGCAGCCAAGGCCGGGGTGGGATCGGCACAGCCCAGGGGGGCTCAGGCAGCCATCAGCAGGGAGGGCTGGGGGGAGCAGGGCACAAAGAGCAAAGGGCAAGAGGAGGGAGGCAGCATCACTCATCCCCACAGGCTCCTTCCATGGCCTTGGGGATACCAGGCAGAGCCTGGCTCTCAGTCCCAACTCCCCCCCTCCTCCACCCCCTCAAAATTGCACACATACTTTGGGGTCCTAGGAGGACCACAGCAGGGCTGGGGAGCGATAGCTAGGAAAGGAGACTGGACAGTCAAGTCCCGTGAGTATGGGACATTGCTGGAAATGGGCAGGGAGGGACCCCTGCAAGTTGTCCTGTGCCTGGCACACAGCTTGCAGGCAGCCTGGGGCAAGGAGGGAGCAAGCTGCAGGGCATGAGGACATGTTTCCTACAGAGCCCCCAAGGCCAAAAGCCCTCCCTGGGCAGCCAGGGGCAGCACTTGGCCCCATAAGTGGTATGTGGGGGGACATGGGGTAAAGCTGGGCTGTGAGAAGCAGTGGGGTCTCGATCAGATCAGTGAGGTTCTGGAAGAGCAGGCAACAGATGGAACCCAGGGCTGCACATCTGGATAAGACAGCAAGGCAGCCTGCCTTGCTGCAGGGCCAGCCTCTGCGGACAGCCCCAGGCACGCAGCCCCACTTTCCTGTTCCCCACCTGTGCCACCACAGGGTGGGCTGGCTTGTCCCCTTCTTAGGTTGCACCACCAAAAGGGGGGGTCTGCAGTGGCCCCTTCCCCACAGCTCATGCAGGGCACTAGGGCCAGCTGGCCCCTCAGGTTCTTGGGTGACATACTTAGGGAGTTTTACCTCTGACCTCCAGCTTGGCCTCGCACTGCTTGGTGCCATACTCGTTGACGGCCTTGCAGGTGTAGAAGCCGGTGTCAGTGTGCTCTGCCGCCAGGATGTGCAGTGTGAAGAGCCCCCGCACTCCCTCTGCCTCCTCCGCATGGTGCCGGCGGCCATACTTCACTGGCTGCCTGTTTCTCAGCCTGCTCCAGACGGAGGCACAGCAGCATGGTCATACCTGGCCCTGCACACCAGCCTGGCTGTCCCCAAGAAAACCCCTCTCCAACACTCCCTACTCAGGATGAGAGCTCCATGCTAACCATCCCCAAATGGAGAGGTCACTGTGCCTGCCCCCTCCTTTTCTGCCCAGCTGTGACCCCAGAGAGAGGCAGGACTCACCAGTAAATGATGGGCTTGGGCTCCCCACGGACGCGAACGCTCATGCTAACATCCTGCCCCTCCAGCACCGACTGGTCTGACAAGGACACCTGGGGAAATAGGAGTCAGAGAGCAGCAAGCACCGTCTGCACACAGGGCCATGCACCCCCACCACTGCACCCAGGGCTGTGTGTCCCCTGTCACAACAGGAGTACCAGGGAAGCTGGTGTGGTGCAGCCTGCCCACGTGCTGCGAGCACCTCACATCAGATCAAGGGGTAGGAAGACCTGACCCAGCACCTCTTGGTGCCGAGGACCATAGTGCTGCAGTCACAGGGCATTGCACCCCCTCTACCAGGTCCTGGGGGAGTTGTTGTCTCACCTCAAAGGTGGGTGCAGCCTTGAAGGTGGTCTCTGGGGAGCTGTGGGCAGCCCCATGCTCGGCTCTTGGCTGCAGCTTCATGGTCGGTCGGTGCTGGGGGGTGCCGGACTCGGGGAACTCTTCCAGGGGGCTCAGGTACTCCTCATCCGATGTGATGGGGCTGGCCTGGCCGACGGTGGGGGGCAAGTTCCCATGCCGCTCCACAGCGGGTGCTAGCACAGNTACCCCGCACTACAGGGGTGGACACCCACCCCGCGACACACCCCGGCTCGGCAAGGGCCGGCAGCGAAGGGGTGCGTGGCCGCGCCGGGGGAGGGGGTGAGCAGCACGCCGCGGGATGATAAGGGGACGCGATATTCCGCAAGGCGACAGCAGGGCTCAAGTGGCTCTTACGCAGCAGCCCGCTCTCCCATCCTTAAGCCGCCCGGATTCCCGGGATGGCTGTCCCTGCCCGGGCCGGCACGGCTGAAGGTGACATTGGCAGCTGCGCTCCCCC
>VWZW01000014.1:551475-590042 GCA_013397115.1 Edolisoma coerulescens | reverse complement strand
CAGCAGCGCGGGGGAGGGCCCGCGGCGGGCCGGGGTCTGCCGGGGCCCTTCCCGGCCCCCCCACCGCTGTGCCCGGCCGGCCCTGCCCGTCCGCGGCTGCCCCTGGGTGTGCAGTCCCGCCTAACCACCGAGCGGGGAGGGTTTCGGTGCTTCCCGCCCTCGGGGCAGCTCTGAGCCTCTGCCTGCTGCCCAGAGACACTCTCTCGGAATGCGGGGGGCTTTGGGGCTGCAGCGGGTTGGGTATCCCCATGGCCAGCGGCGTGGGGGTCAGCTGGGGCTCTCCCCGGCTAGCAGCTGGGTAGGCGGGCAGGGTATCCCCACAGCTAACAGTTTGTGGGGCGGGGGTCTCCCCGCGGCTAGCAGAGCGGAGCGCAGGGATATACCCACAATTTGCGGCTTGGGGAGCAGGCTGGGATATCCCCACGATTCACATGCTGGAGGTAGGAGTACCCACATGGTTTGCAGGCTGAGGGCAGGGGTACCCACATGGTCTGCGGGTTGTAGGGCAGGCTGGAGCACCCCCATGTCTACCGGGGCACAGGGCAGGTATGGGGGAGGCCGGACACTGGGCTGCTTGATGAGCGCCAGGGGATGCTCACAGCCTGACCCCGCTCCCCCCACGGCAGGATCCTTCCATGGCTGCCGGGAGCACGTCAGCTGCTTTGGTTCAGACAGAGCCTTGTAGGGTAAGGAAGCCGGTTTCTTCCCAGTGACAGCAGCGGCAGAGCTGGCAGCCAGCCTGCCGCGGCGCCAGCCCTCGCTCCCTCCCCGTCTGCCTCCCTCCTTGCCTCCCTCCTTCCCTCGCTGCCTCCCTCCATCCGCCGGCCGCGGCACTCACCGGGCCGCACGCTGAGGATGGCACTGCAGCAGGTGGCCCCCACCTCGTTGGCCGCGGTGACAGTGTACAGCCCGGCGTCGGCCACCCGGGCGCTCCGCACCAGCAGCGTGTGGCGCTCGCCCTCCGCCTTGATGGGGCGCGTCGTGCTGCTCCGCAGCGGGACCCCGTCCTTCCTCCAGGACACTGCCGGCAGAGGCGGGGGTCACGCGTGGGCAGGAGAGTCCGAGCTTTCCCGGGGCTCTGCGCAGGGTCCCGAGGAGGCCAGGGGCTCCCCTGCCTGGCCTGAGGACCCATTTGCTATGGGGAGCAGCCCCGGCATCCCGTGGCCCCCTGACGGAGAGATTGTGGCTGGTCCCTATCTGCTTCCTGATAGGCTCCTGCCCTCCAGTGGAGGCTGGAAGAGGGAATTAAAGCGGCTTGGCTTCTGCCTGGCTTTGGCGACTGGCACAAGCCCTGGATGCCCAGCTGCCCCCGCGCATGTCCTGGATACAACGTGCCCGGAGGCCATCAGCCCTAAGCTTCTGCCCCCGGGGAAACCACCTGAGCTGTCCCAACAGCAGCCCAGAACATCAGAGAATCATAGAACGGTTTGGGTTGGAAGGCACCCTGATGATCATCTAGTTCCAGCAACACCTCCCCCGCCAGGGGCAGGGACGCCACCCACTAGATCAGGTTGCATCACCCGTCTCTGCCCGCGCAGGGCTCGCTAGCCCTTCTCCCACTTTCCCAACAGCCCAGCCCAGCACTGGGGGACAGCAGGCACCCCGTCCTCTGCACTCCGTCCTGGCAGGCGGTGCCCAAGCAACTCACTCCTGTCTGAGGGGAGGAAGGGCAGAAGGGGTGCTCCATGGGTGGGCACATCACCTCCCCTGAGATAGCCAGCTCAGCACTGGGTGTCCCACTCGCACAGCGCAGGTGGGACATGGACATGCGGAGAGTCCCTCTGCCATGCTCGTGCCCCTGACGCCCAGCCCCAGGGTGGCTCACCTTCTGGCTGGGGGTTGGCCGTGACAATGCACTTGAGCAGCACCTCTGCCCCCACGACCACTGCCATGTCCTGGATGGGGATCTCAAAGATGGGGGCTTCCAGGGGGTCTTCACCCGCTGAGACATAGGAGTCATCTGAGGACTCTGCACAGGGAGAGATGGGCCCCGTGGCTGTCAGCAGGGTGAAGTGAGTGGGTCCTGTGCCGTGCTGGGCTGCATGCAGTGGATCTCCCAACCCACTGCTCATCTCTGCCACCACATGCACCACACCCTCGCTGGGGTATCAGCAGGTACTCGGGCCATGCAGTGGAGGAAAAGGCCACATCAGGGTCCACCATGGCACAAAGCAGGCAGTGGGGACAAGATGGGACTGCAGGGCAGGAGGCATACAGCTTGTTGTACATCCCCACAGGGCATAAGAGATGAGGTGGGGTGTGGAAGAAGGAAGGTTGTATAGCCAGCTGCACCCCCTGCCCTGAACCTCCCCCAGTCCCTCACGGGATGCTGGCTGCTGTACCCCAATACATCAGCAACCACCTCCCAGCTCCCTCCCCTCTCATGGCCCCAGCACATGGACAAAAGTCCTGGGGCTGTGCCAGGAGCCTCAGACATGTGGGCCTGGCACTCCTCTGGCTAGAGCAGAGCCTAGAAGATGCTCCCAGCCCAGGTATAGTCTGGTCTAACTGCTGCATGCTGGGATGGGCAGGACACCTCTTCCCCAGCCAAGCCACCACAGCACCTCCTGGGGAAGCTTGGGCTGCATGCCCTGCCTGGACCACCAAGTATGGCCCAGACAGGACAAGTTGCAGTGGTGCCCTGTGCCTCAGACCAGGGCTGTGTGCCAGAAGTCAGCATGCTGTATCTTTCCTGTGTCAGGCAAGAGATATGGAGAAGATAGCAAGCGTCGTGACCTCAAGGCCCAGCAAACTGGCAGCCAGGCTGGTCTGTCATATGGTACTGTTTGGTGCTAACTACCCCAGCCTCCAGAGTCATGTCCCTCCGCTCCATCCCTGGGCTCCCCGCGCCTCCCAGGGGCAGGCTGGAGGTCCCCCAACCCGCCCAGGGGCTGGCCAGGCCAGCTCTGTGCCTGCAGGAGGGCAGAAAGCCATGCCCCTACCTAGCTCTGGAGAGGTGGGCCTGGCTCGGCGTCCCTTCCCCTTGCTCCGTGTGCTCCTGCCTTCTTGAGCCATCCGGCCACTCTCTTTCTTCTCCGACACTTTCATCTGCCTTCTCTCCACCTCCCTGCCCCCACCATGCTGTCCTGCCCAGCTTCGTTCCAGACGAGCCTCCTGCTCCATCCCTGGCTTTGCCCAAGGCAGGAACCGCACTTCCGTGGGCGTCTCCGGCCGCCGGTACAGTCCGTGGGGCACAGCCAGTCGGGCAGCCAGAGCTTCGCTCAGTGCCCCAGGGCCGCGGGCAGGGCCTCCATCTGGGTACGGGCTGCCTTCGGCGGGACCCGCCTGCGAGAGGGCCACCCTTCCGTGCGGGGTGGCTTGTGCCAATGGCCACTGCTCCTTCTTCTTCACTTCCCCAGTGCCTTCTTGCTGCAGACCCTTCCTGACACCAGCATCCTCCACTGAGCTGGGCTGTCCAGCCGCCCCACCCCCCCCCACTGGGGCTCTCTTCCCGCGCTGTCCCCCTGGCTCTGGCTCCCCATCGGGTCCCACCAACACCACGCTGGAAAGTGCCAGGTGCTGGATGACGTGTGTGCTCTCTGCTGGCGGGCAGGTCTTGGGTGGCAGTGCCCTGCGTCCGCCGGCGCCCTGAGAGGAAGAGGTGCGGGGGGCACGGGGTGCAGGGGGTTCGCTGCTCGCTGGGGGTGAGGGTGCCGGGGGCAACCCGGCTTTGCACAGCTCTTGGGAGCGCCGCAGCTGCTGCTTGGAGACTGTCCGCTTGATGCGGGTCAGCTCCTCCGCAAATTTGTGCTCGATGGCATAGACACGGTTGGCGAACTTGCCCCGCTCGTCAAAGGATGCGGCTTTCTGCCGGAAGGCCAAACGCCGGCACGCGGCCGTGCTGCCCGGCTCCCAGCGGCCGCCTTCCCGCAGGTCCTCCCGCGAGCCACCTGGAGTGCTGGCACGGCGCGAGCCAGTGCCTGGCTGGTCGAAGGAGCGCGTCTTGCGCAGGGGCAGGTTGGAGTGTGCGGGAAAGGGACTGTCCTGCTCCAGGCTCCTCTGCCGCTCCTCAAAGTACTGCAGCCTCTCGAAGATCCTGGAGCCAGCGCGCACCAGCTTGGGGGATGCCCGGACGGAGATGCGGCCAGAGGTGTCACTCATGGGTGTCTGTGGTCGGGACTCTTGTGTGCTGCCCTGTGAGTACCCAGAGGACTTGGGCTTCTTGATCTTCTCCTCGTACTCCTCAGGAACGATGTCCTGGTACTCTACCGGCACTGAGGACTTCTTGCGAGGGGTCACGGGTGTGAAGGAGGGGACGCCAGGGCCACGGGCAGCAGGCTGGGACACAATGCCAGCGGGCGGCTGCAGGCATGTGCCAGCACGAGGAGATGGTGAGCGGACAATGGGTGGCTTGGCAGTCAGTGGCAGGGCAGCGGGGGATCTCGGGGGCTCTGCGCCAGGCTTTGGCGAGACAGGGCCTCTGTGGAGGTCATCTCTCCGGTAGCCTCCCTGGGGGATGCTGCTGCAAGGGCAGAGACAGAGGAGCATGGCTTAGAGACCACCCTTGTACCCGCCTGACTGCATCACAGCTTCCAGCCTGCACCACAGTGCCCAATGGGGCACGGCAAGGGGCTCAGTCAGGGCAGCCTTGGGACTGGGGAGACTCAAGGGGTCCCAGCAAGGGCATCTGGTCACCCCAAGACCTCTGGGAGCTGGCTGGGTTAGGTGAGAGTCCTGGGCTGCTGGGACCCCTTGCCAAGGGGTACTCATGTGGAGCAGCAGGGTGATGCTGGGATACCCAGTGAGTCCCCCGCCCAGGGCCACCATGCAAACAGGACCAGGGGCTTGGGGGGGTGCCCCAGTTTGCTGGGGTGTCCTGGTGTGCTGAGGCAGTGCAGCCTGGCCAGAGGGAGTCCCCAAGGCTGCAAGCCCTGCCCGTCCACATGCTGTTGTGGGCACATCTTCCTATCCCACTGCCCCCAGAGGGGCTCAGCAAACAGAGCAGAAATCATAAGGTGGAGATGAGGTTCTGGTGGAACAAGCAGCCTTAAACAAAAAAAAAGAGAGATGGAGGTCAAAGGAGCAGGCCTGCAGGTATGGGAACCAAAGGTGGCAGGGAGGGATGGGGGCTCTGAGCACATCAGCAGGACCTGGGGAGGCAGTGTGTCCCTGGACCCTGCTGCCACCCCTGTACAGTGGGGACTGTGAGTGGCAGACACTTGCCAGCATGTGTCCCAGGCTACTGTGCACCTCCAGTTCCCCACACTGTGGGCTGCACAGAGAACCATGGCAGGGTGGGATGGGAGAATACCCATGGCATAACCTGCGGGTGGGGTACCGCAGCTCAAGCAGTGGCACAGGGGATACCCCCAGCCTCAACCTGGCCACAGCAGAAAGGGACCCCACTCTACATCACCTCCAGCCTGCGCTGCACCCACCCTCTCACCGAGAACAGGCTGCCTACTGCTCAGAGTCCCCACTCCTCATCTGGAATGGTGAAGGCAAAGAAAGCCCAGGTGGAGGGAAGGAGATGGCTGCAGGGGTTGGAAGGAGATGGCCCCAGCGTGATGTCCCCTCCGTGTGCTTCCCCTGGCTACTTACACATGGAGTGAGAGCGCCCGTCCTCGGTACAGGCTGAAGGCGCTGCCGTACGGGTCGCTGGCCACCGAAAGGCTATCCTCTGACCCCCAGCTCGTGCCCACCAGATTAGCCCGTGATGCCCGCACCAGCGGCTCCACGCCCAGGTGCCGGACCTCGGCGCCACGTGGGGCCGGCGTGTTTGCTTGCCTTGGGGTTCCCTGCGGCTGCGGCCAGGCAGCGGGACGGAGGTAGGGTCCCCGTGCAGAGAGGCTGGCATCCGTCTCCTTCTCCACCACGGTCTGCTGGCTGCCTGACCAGCTGGAGCGCTCCTCCGCCTGTGACAGGGCCAGCACCGAGGTCGGCGTTGTGTTCATGGAGGCGTCCACGAGAGTGTCAGACCCACCTGAGAGAAGAGGGATGAGCCAAGACTGGGTGCCTGTGGGGACAAACTCAGCACCCTGCTCAGAGAGGGCTGAGCCACCATGGGGTGCCCCAGCACGTCCTGAGCAGCACCCTGCTGCCTCAAGCCCTCTCCCGTTTGTGTGGGTGGACACCCCCAAAGCCTGGCCAGCAGAGGCCTTGTGGGGAGTCATGGCCAGCAGCCAGCATCAGGGCTCAGTGCCAGCCCGGTGTCCCTGCTCACCCGTGGGGGTGCTGAAGGCCGTCTCATCCTGGAGATCACTGCGTTGTGTCACCTGGGGGTCGCTGGATTCATCCTCACCTGTCTCCGAGTCTGGGGTGGGAGGGGAGAGTAGGGAGTGAGGGTACAGAGAGACAGCAGACCATACTGGTACTGCCTATGGTAGACCCATTGCCTCCAGGAGCAGGAGAGCAGTGCCCAGGCAGCTCCAAGGCAGGAGGCATGACTGTGACCTGCAGGGACAGGCTGCCAGTAGGGAAAGGCAGGACTGGGAGTGGGAAAGTCCAGCAGGGCAAGGGCAGGCAGAAGAGGGCAGGCAAAGCAAGCAGGAACTGTGTTAGACGATGGGAGGAAGGGAGGCAGTGCCAGCAGTGGGAACACAGCTGGCAGAGGCAGCACGGGGACAAGAAAGCAGGGCAAGAGGACAGCAGAAGTGATGGGGCAGGGCGGCAGGCTGGGGCACAGGGCCCACTACGGGGACAGAGATGGCATCGGGAAGGGGTCTTCCTACCGTAGCTTTGTTTCCTGCAGGAGCGGAAAACTTCGCTTCCATAGGGGCAGCAAGAGAGAGAGAGACATCAACACCCGGTTATCGGCCCGGCCTGCGGAGACGCGGGGGGCAGCAGGGGGGGCCCTTGTCCCCAGCATTTCCCCACCATGTCTCCATTCTGCACCACACTCACTGCACACCGCTCCAGGGCTGCACACAGACCCTCTCCTCACGCACACCGTCCCACCTGAGCAGTGCACAGCACCATCCCCTCCCAGTGCCACAGCCACATCCTGCCCAGCAGGACAGCCACCCCCTGTCCCTGGAGCTGCCCACTCACCACTGCAGTATCCACACATCCCTGTGCTCCGCAGTGCACCTCAGCCTGGGGCTGGACCCTCCCAGTCTGTGCCCCAGCTGGGCGCTCCTGGGGGTGCTGGAGCACACGGACATGTTTGTGGGCACACAGCCCCCCCCGGCATATACAAGTGCTTCCCCTGCCCCACCAGTGCAAGTGCTGTACAATACAGTTGTGCTCCACAGCACAGCTGTGGTTGATAAAGCCAAAATTCTCAGGGCAGGGCATCACTAAGAGCTGTCCCCCACCAGGCAGGATGTGGCAAGGCCATTTCAGTATCACCTTAATGTCCCATTCCAGGAAAGCTAGTGCCATGCTGCCAGGGAAGGACTGACTTTCCTCCTTGCCACGGCCCAAGCCCTCACAAGCTGCAGCAACAAACCCCTGCAGTGAGGAACGCATCCCCAGCTCCACCACTGCTCCTCTCCATTGCACTCTTAAGGTGTGCGGGGGGCCACACTACTTCCCCCCACTCCAAGCCACCCCTCTGCAGCCTACCACACAACCAGATGCTCCATGAACATGGAGCTCCATTAACTGCGAGTGCATCAGATTCCCAATCCTGGCCACACAAGTATGGAAGCCCCTGCGCAAGTAGAGCTGCAGGGCCAGGAGCAGACCAGGTGCATGGGGGACACTGTGAGCCCCTGGCTGACCGGGACACTATTTTGTGGTTGCAAGATGCAGTCCAGCCCTGCCCAGCCTCTGCTTGCTGCCCCTTGTAGCACGATGGTGGACCCCATCCCGGCACGCTTGGGGCGGCAGGGGAAGTCGGGTGCTGGTAACTCAACGCACCATGCGTGAAGCGCCCGAAGCGCCGCGAGTGGCCGGTCTTCTGCAAAGGGAAAGAGAACAGAGGTTACGCATGGCACGGCGATCCGTACCTGCCACGCATGCACGCCGCTGGCATGGCACACCCGCACACGCTCACGGCCCATCCCGGCACACGCGGCACCGCTCACATCCTTCCGCTCACACGCACCCTGGCACGGCATACGTTGTGCCACTCACGCCCTCCCACGGGCAGGGCACACCTGCCACCGCTCGCATGCACCCTCGCTGCACGCCCACGGCGAGCCCACAGGCACACGCCCCCGCGCACACGCAGAGATGGATGGGTGTAGGTGGGCACGTGTAGCGCATGCCCAGCCACGCACGCTCACACACCTGTGCGCACGCGCGTGTGCACAGAGTCCCCTTGGATGCACCCCAGCCCTGTGTCGCAGCCCGTGCCCAAGAGTGACAGCCCTGGGCATCCGAGGTGCCCCTGAACTGCTGCCCGCAGCTGGCATAGCCTGCAGCGAAGTCTTTGCCTGGGCTGGTGTCCGAGTGCTCTGCAGCCCCTTCAAAGCCACTCAGCCAGCATGGGGATTTGGCCAGCAAAACGCCTTCCAGGCACTGGCCCAGACTCCACCATGGCCACCGTCCCAGCATGGGGACAGCATCCTCCATCCCCTGTAGAGGCCATGCTAGTTGAGAGAGAGGCTGCCTGGCAGCACGGGACTGGCCTGTTGGTGCGGGGTTGGAGGCACTGGGGCTGCGCTCGCCCATGCCGTCTGGGCAGGCAGGTGGGACCCGAGCATGGGGTGGAAGCACCAGGAGCTCCCTGCCAACTTGGCTGCCCTCTGCGCCGCAGCCCAGGGCTGGCCACTTGCATGCCAGGGGAGGGACCAACTGAGGGCAGCCTGTCTGCCAGACCCAGTGTGCACTGACGCCGTATCCCAGGAAAGCAGAGGGACGGGGTGATCTCCAGGGCAGGCAGGAGTGGGAATGTGGAGTGCAGACAGGCAGGGTTGGGCTGCCAGGACTGAGCATCCTTCCCAGCCAGTCTGGGTGACAGGGTCTCCCCAGGACACTGATGGCCCATGCCCTGTCTCTCCAGTGTGGAGCCCAGGGCTGGACACCCAACCATCTTGAAGCCCTTTGCTCCACCAGCTTCTCCTGCCCTGCCACCCCTCCAGCTCCCAAGCAGGTCACGGACAGCCACACCCCAGGGACAGCCAGCCACCAGGGATGGACAGCCAAGTACGGCCAGCAGTGAGTTGCCCTTGAAGGGCAGCAGGCTGATTTCACAAGCCCCAAAGCTGCTGCCACTGCAGCGGCAGCCCCTGCACATGGGCAGCGCTCAGGGGCTCCCACCAGCCCCCTGCCTGCATGCAGTGCTGGCCAGAGGGCAGTGGCTGCACGAGACACATTTGTATTCAGGCTGAGCCAGGCTTCACCTCCCCTTCTCGGCTGACTGTGCTGGTTCTGGCTGGCAGCCCGTCTCCCAGGCCAGGGAAAGATGAGTGATTAACTGCACCATCGGCGGATAATTCCCCCATTAAAAAATGAAAATGCAATTGAGTGCCATTATCGGGTACTCTTGTGGCTTCCCCAGGGACAGGCGCCATCGGCTCCCCATCAAATATGGTGACTGCACCCAGTGGGCCTGGGCTGGGCTCCACTGCCCAGAGCTACAGAGGGGCTGAGCCCCCTGCCCTTCACCACACAACAAGTCCCTGTGGGATCAGGGCACCCTGAGGGATCAGGGCACCTTGTAGGATCAGGGCAGACTGGACCTGCCTCAAGCACATCACCCACCTGCAGCCCACGAGGGAGCAAGTGCTGGGTGATGCAGGGTCATCCCTGAGCCAGGAGATGGAAAGGGGGCAGGAGCAGCTCAGGGCTTGGTGTGGGGTTGGGGTCTGTGAAAAGGGGACAGACAGAGCGTGGGGGTAATCCTCCTGCATGGGATTTCATTTGCACCCTGGAAAAAGGGGTGGAGGAGCCCCAGGAGCACGCTCTGTGCCTACCCAGCCTGGAGTAGAGAGAAGAGCTGGCTGGGATCCACACCCAGCTTCAACCCTGCACTACAAGGCAGCTGGGTGAGACCTGGAGTTGTTTCCTTCCTCTGTGCCAGGCATGGATCCACCTGCCCAGGCTGGGGTCCTGCCCTGGCCCAGGCATGGGGCATCCCTCACCATGGCCAGGGACCAAGGAGTCCCAGGGGAGTGAAGGATTTCCTGGGACCATGGAGCTTGCCACCACCTGGCACGTGGAGCCCAGCACCACATGGCACTGGTGCCTATTGTGTGAGAAGGCAGACAGGGAGCAGGGATGGAATGAGATGCAGAGGGAGCGAGTGACTTGCCTGGTGCAGAGACAGCCGCTGTGGCTGTTCTGATACCCCTCCCGTGCTCAGCCAGCGGTGCAGGACCCTGCCCTGCCACACGGGCAAGCCCCTGGACTTGCTGCCCCCACAGGCAGATGGGGCAGCCAGGCTGTGCATAGCACCCTGCCCCAGAGGGACCCTCAGCACCTGTCTCCCTGGGGACCTGTGTCCCGTCGTGCATCTTGCACCGCTGGGAAGGGGCTGCGCGTGACAGCCCCTTCCCAGTCCCTTCTGGGCCACCAGGCAGAGTGACAGCGGGGACGCTATGCGCCCGCATTGGGCTTGTGTGCCCCGGGGAATTGGGGGCGGGGGGCTTCCTGGAAGTATGTTCCCCATCCTCCACCCCCCGCTGAGGCCAAGTGACGTCCTTGTTCCTTGCTCGGCAGCGGAGCGTGCGGCGGGCCCGCGAAGGAGCCTTGCCTGTGCCAGGCATGCTCCTGACGCGGAGGGGATGACGCAGGCAAAGCCTCGTCTCCAGCTCCGTGACCACCGGCAGTGGGGCTGGGGGGAGCCATGGAGCAGCCTCCATTTGCTGCCCCGACTCCAGAGGGCAGAGAGGGAAGAGAGGGGCGTGGGGGAAGCCCCCGGCGGGGATCGGAGCCCGGGTGCTGGCACAGGAGGTGCTGAGCCCCTGCCCTCTGCCCCTCCTGCCCGGGCTGGTGAGGCCAGGCGAGCAGCTGGCAGCTCTGCAAGCGGGGCTGAAGCCGGTGCTGTGCAAAGCCCTGGGGAGCCCCAGGGGGCAACGGAAGGGCTGGAGGGACACTCCCATCCTTATTCCCATCCCCATCCCCGTCTCCATCAGCATCCATTCCCATCCCCATGCGCTCTCGGCACTGCCACCTTCTCCCGGCGCCCGCCGGCACGGCAGCCTGGAGCCCTTACCTGGAAACGCTTCTTCACCCAGATCTTCTTCATGCTTCTGCAGAGCCCTGCTGGCCCGGTGACACGGACTCAGGCCCGGCAGGACGGCAGCCCGCTCCCGGCGGGGTACCCGCTGTCAGCACGTCGCGGCAGCAAGCGATGCTCCGAGCATCCTTCACCACCGGCAGCCGGGAACGGTGGAGGGAGAGGAAGGGGCTCGCCAGGTTGGGTTCTCGGGAGGGCTGGAGCTGTGAGCATGAAGCATCACTGGAGTGCTCCTCCCTCAGGCAGGGCACAGGTGGTGGGGGGCGAGGGCCGCCGTCGTAGAGGGGAGGGAGGGGGCGTGTCTGAGGCGGGTACTTGGTCTCTCCACCTCTGGCTTTGTCTACACGGCACCCAGGGGTCGGAGCCCCCTGCCAGGCAGTGCAGCTGTACCATTGTTCCCTGTCACCTGTCCATCCTGCCCAGGAGAGGGGTTGCGCTTCTCTCTTAGGACACAGCCCCCCACTACAGGCCCCACATGCAGACCAACTGGGATAGCAACAGCACACCACAGCAGCACTCTGTGTGCTGTCCCCAAAGTGTTCCCAAACAGGGCAGCTCCACTGCCACAGCTGCCGCAGCCCTGCACCCAGCAGTGTGCCGTGGCACTGCCCAGCCAAGATACAGGCTCACCATCACTCTGCCAGCCTCTGCTCAGTCCCCCACATCCCCCAGTCATTGGCAATGCACAAAGATCCCCTTACCAAGACACGGTGTGGGTCACAGCACAGCTGTACACGGACAGGAGCTAATATGGGCACAGTCCTCCACACCAATCCCCCCGGCAAACCACACAGCCTCCAGTCCCAGTGCCAGTGCCAAGGCAAACCTTGTACCCTGCCCCTGGGGTACCTCAGGACCCACATGGGTTTGCAGGGCTGGACTGCTCAGCCCAGGGGTAGCATCACTGCTTTGTGGCTGATGGGGAGACAAGCTTGACCTGGGAAGGTAGGTTGCTGTCCCTGTCCATGTGGCATGACACACCCGAGACCTCCCCTCGTGCTGGGGTGAGGACCCACGGCCCAGCTCAGAGCAGGGCTCTGTGCCTAGGACTGAGCTGTGATGGGGCTCCTGGGATGTGGACAGAAGCTGTGGGTGGGAGTCCCCAGTGACATTAAGACCTATAAGTGCTCCTGGGGCGCTGGCACAACCCTGGGACACCTTCCCCAGCTGACCATCCCCAGCCCTGCTGGCCTGTCCCAGTTTTCTGGGTGATGCTACAAATAAGCCAGAGGGGCAGTCCCAGCCCCACAGCCTCAGCAGGTCCTCTCTGCCTGCCATGCCCCCCACAGCTCTTGGTGCCCCATAGCTCTTGACGCCTTGCCTCATCAACTCAGCAAGCCCTGCAGCATTCGTCAGCCCCCTTTCCAGGCCCTTGGAGAGGCTGCCAAGGTCTCGGCCTCACCATCTGTTTGAACTGCCCCCTCCCACTGCCGAGCATCCATGGGGACGCTGCTGGAGGCCTCCCCACCCAGCGCTTGTCCCCATGCTGCTCACCTGTCCCCTGGGGAGCCAGCCGCTCCACGGGGAGCTGCTCACAGGCATCACGCTCCCCATGATGCTTGGCAGCTCCCGGTAGCTTTTCTCCGCTTCCCCTCCCAGCTCATGACTCCAAACGTGAGGCTTTTCATGGCTCCATAATAACTTGCAAATTACCCAGTACAAAAGGAGCTGTTTATACAACATTTCTGTCAGTCCCACAATTCGAGTGATGCTGCGGGGTTTCCGTGGAGACCCTGCACGTCAGACAAATCCTACAAATGCTACAGCTGGCATTAAGGGAATCTCCTGTCAGAGACAGAGGTCTCTGCTGGGCCCCCCAGCCCTGGATGGGGACAGAGATGGGTACCCTTGAGCCAGAGCTGGATAAAGAGGTGAACTGTGGGGCTCATCTGTCAGGGTACCTGCACCCAGGGCTTCCCTGCCAGGTGCTCTCACCCTGCCTGTGCATGTATGTGGTCCTGCTGCAGACACACAGCCTGTGCCTTCTTTTCACACTCAACTGGGATTAAAAGACTCATCAGGGATGCTGGGAAGAAGCACCAAGGCTTGGACCTGTCACATAGTGGTGCCAGGGCAAGGGTGCTGTCACCAAAGCACCCACAAGGACAGCCCCAGGGCTGGCCCCAGGGAGGACCACCTTTGTCCAGGCAAAACAGTCACTCGTATATCCTCCGACTATCCTACATCTGCTGCCCATTGGCCTAGCTCTTCCCTGCAGCTGTGACTCTGTAGCCATCACTGTAGCAAAAGCTTCAGGAGTGACTCTGGGCAGTCCCAGAGATGCTGCACCCCTGGGAATAGCTGGGTCACCTCCAAGAGGCTGCGCCTGCTGCAGGGACCAAAAGTCCTTTCCAGTGGCGGCAGCAACTGCAAATTCCCCCGCCAGGGCAAAGCCGAAGTCACTGCAGAAAGTGTCCTATGGGAGGTGATGGCCACCTGCAAGAAGGGCAGCCCCTCCGCCCTGCCCCAGCCCAGGGGCAGCCCTGACAGTGCCCTGCTGCTCTGCAGGTCAGGGACCCAGGACAGGGAATGGCCAGTGCAGCTGTGACACAGACAAGAGGCAGACCTGGAGCAGGTGGCCCCACTGCCACCCAGCTCCAGCTTTGCCCGCTGGACACACATCGGCCCCAAGCAAGCAGACAGCAAACGCCTGCCCGAAATGCAGCATTAATTCCACTGTTCCAAGAATCACAGCCCTCCACGCCTTGCTGGGCCTCCTGGCTGCTCTGCACATATCCTGACTGTGCACCACAGCTCTGGCCTGGCACCAGCCCCCTGCCCCTGGCCCCAGCCAGCAGCCCCCTTGTCTCAGTGCTTGAATAATTGATGGCGGTGTGTGCATGCGGCGTCTCGAGTAGGAGGAGGTCTGGGCATGAATTTTTCATGCGTTTGCACCTCCTGGAGCTGCTGGGGTTGGTCGGCAGGAGGTGGGGATTTGCTGAGAGCCTGGGTAGGTGGGGACCCCCGTAGTTCTGTCCCCATGAGAAATAAATACAGCAGAGGAATGTCCCTTGTCACTGGACAGGGCAGCGCCACAGCATCTGTCTGACCCTGTGGAGGAGCAATGCTGTGCTGTCCCCCCTCTCCCAAGGGCTGGGACACCCCAGTGCCCTCTCCAGCATCACCTCCCTTGCTGCCACAAGAAGGATGCCTGAGCACTCTGCTCACTGCAGGCGGAGAACACAGGGATGCAAAACAGCAATGTGACCTTGGCTCCGGCTGTCTGGATGTGGAGCGGGATGGCAGAAGGCATTACATCCCTGCCCTGCCAACCTCCAGCATACCCCCTATCTGGGACTGAGGGGCTGCGTGCCGTGGGGGAAAGCAGGCAAGGGTGCAGGCAGCAGGCTGGAAGCAACCAGCCCCTTCCAGTGCTACCATGCCAGGGCACAACCAGCAACCTGGTGTCAGGAGGCAGGAAGGGCACTGGGAGTGCTGGGCAGCCCTGGAAGGAGGAAGAGGCTCTCATCCCCTCATGCAGTCCCGAACAGCGGTGCTATATTTACCCAACTGCAGGCCTGGGTTTCGGCCTCTTGCCTGTAACACAAGCCCTGCAGCCTGCCAGAATCTGAGGGGATGGCACATTCCTCAGCAAAAATAACCCTCCAGCAGCAGGCGAGAGGGCAGGGGTGGAGGTGACTGACTGGACAGCTGCACTCACCACCCTGCTCGCTGGGAGCAGACGTCTCGCTCCGGCAGACCCTGGGATGAGAACCCAGCACACATGGCCACCACACCAGCCCCCTGCCCAGGTGGATGAGGGCAGAGGTGGGAGCCACTCTGGGGCAGCTGGCATCAAACATGGGCACGGCAATGCAAATTATGGGATTAAATTAGGCACTGAGATAAATGGCTAGGGATGCTGAGCCCCAGGGACACTGTCAGCACAGCCATACCCAGTGGGCTCCATTACCATTGCCATGCACCATCAGCTGAAAAATTATGCCCATGCTGCCCCACTGTAACTCCTCGCACAGGAAGGGTCCGTGCAAGGCCACCATGCACAGGAAGTTTCTGCCCCCTTTCCGGCCCCCAAATGCAGGCAGGTCCAGGCTGTTTCCTGGGCAGAGGAAAGGTTCCAAGACAGTTTGATTGCTGAGTGCAGGTGGAGGCAAACGGAGCAAGATCCTGCACTGGGAGCCCAAGATGGACACATCCAACCTTGAAACAAGAGGCAGCTTGGGTGGGGAGGATCAGGCAGTGCTGGCACAGTGAGGGAGGGCTGGGCTCTAAAAGGAGATTAGCTCGGGTTCTTAAGAGGTGATTTAATCCAGTTTACAGGGAAAAAATTCAGGAGATGCAGCTGAGAGGTGATAAAGACTTTAGCAAGCCTAGGAGCAATGGAGCAATGGTAGGGACCAGGGCTGGCTGGAAGGATCTGGAGGTTCCCTGGGTGAACCTGGGAAGCTCCTGGACCAGCCTGGTGCTGGTGTGAGAAGGGTCAATGCACTCCACCTGCACCTATGGAGCTGGGCATGAGGGAGAACCTGCAGCAGGAGAGGGGCAGCGCAACGGGACACGGTGGGGACAGTGTGGCACAGGGTGGATGGTGTGCCCCTGGTAGCCCCTGCACTGGGCTGCCTGGCCAGGCCCATGCATGCTCTCCCCACTCCCCACAGCGAGCACTGACGCACTCAGGGAACCTGGGAGAAGAGCAGGAGAAAATCATTAGTGGGGTGGAGCGACAGATTCAGGGCAAGAGATTAGAGGAGCTAAATCGGGCTTGTGTGAGCAAGGGGGACTGCTGAGCTGGTGCAGGAGGAGCTTCCAAGTCTGAGCACAGAGATGGGCAGCGTGGAGCCCCTCCAGGCCACCAGCAGTGACCTGAGCCACCTTGGAGAGAGCCAGTGCTGGCCCCACGGAGATCTTCAGCCTGGGAGTGCACCAGGAAGAAAAGGGGCTCTGTGCCCACCAGAGACCTGTCAGAGGCAAATGGAGCAAGGACACCACAACATCTCCAGACACAGAGGACTGGGACCCCAAGTCCAGAGAAAGACCTGATCTTGCCAATGGAACAAGGGCATTCCAATACCTCCGGACACAGCGGGCTGGGACCCCAAGTCCAGAGAAAGAGTTTCTCCTGCCTGGGGACCCTGCACACATCCCTCTTGCCCTATAGGTGGCTGATGACCTAGCTCACAGAGAGCCCCAGGGAACAAGGATGGGATGTCCCTTCCCAGTACTACAAGGATGGCAGAGCTATGAGTGGAACTTCCGTGATCCCTGGAGACCTGTCCAGCACCTGGCGGGACGTGGCACTCCCTTGGCACTGCCACAGCACACCTCAAAGGCAGTTCTGCGCTGGCACAGGGACAAAGCCACAGCAGGGGCTGCCCTGCTCCTCGCTCAGCCCAATGCCCCAGAGCCTGCACGACTCCCGAGGTGTCTCTGGCCCAGGGATGCCTTTTTGGGTGGCTGTTTGCTGAATGGTGGTGCATCCATGGCCAAGAGCCTGCTGGGAGGAGTGCCCAAGGCAGGGTGACATTCACACCGCACGTTAGGCAATCCTGGCTGCTCCGTCCCTCCCTCAGCTGCCCCAGAAAGGCGGTGGTGAGGGCCGGCGGCTGGGAATTGGGAGCAGGGAAGAGTGCGTCAGCACAACGGGAACGGGCACCTGGGGAAATCAGGCTGTGCCGTGCTGCTGGGCAGCAGCAGTGGGGCCCGGGCCAGTGTGGCCATGGAGAGGTGCAGCTGCACACCAGAGCACGGAAACAGGGTGACCCCCATGCTGCCCACCCAGGACAGGCTGCTCCTCCCCCGGGGCAGTGCCCGTCTCCCATTCTGCACACGCCTCACCCCACATCCGACTGCGCCGTGCCACGGTCCCCAAAGGTGGGAAGCACAGTGACTCCACACTGACTCACTGCAGAGCAGAACCCCTGCTGCACACTTCTCTGCTCCTCCAGCTACCCCACCAGGCTCCTGACCTGCACATAAACCTTCCTCCATCCTCTAAACACCACTTGTCCTGACTCCTGGCTCACAGAGAGCAACACCTCCAGTGCTCCCCTTCAGCATTGTGAAAGCTCCTTCTGACCTGCCACTGTCATCCAGTCCCCTGCTCAAGCTGCAGCATCTCTGGTGTGCCTCCTGTGCTGCAGAGTCCCAGGTGCAGCTCCTTCCCTGGAGCCTCAGGGCTCAGCGTTGCTTCCATCACGCCCTGTCCTCGCTGTCCCCATGCAGACAGCACAGCTCACATCTCAGAGCAGTGCCACCTGTCTCCACGCTCCCCAACACTCAGGCCTTCTATGTCCTAGGGAGGTGGCATCCATCCCCCATGAGGAAAAATTTGTTCACCAAAAGGGTTATCAAGTACTGGAACAGAATGCCCAGGGAAGTGGTGGAGTCACCATCCTTGGCGGTAATCAGAAGACATGTAGATGTGGCACTTAGGGAGATGGTTTAACCATAGACTTGGCAGTGCTGGGTTAACAGTTGGATTGATGATCTTAGAGGTCTTTTCCAACATAAATAATTCTATGATTCTATGATTGCATGATTCCATGATGATGGGGCAGAGGGGGCTGAGCCCCAAACCTGCAGGATGAGGCTCATCCATGCTAGGGCAGCAGTCCCCATGCACTCCCTGCCTGACTGCTGCACCCAGGGGTGATGGTGATGGGCAGAGGGGCTGCCACAGGGATGAGGAAATGCTTGTTAATTTGCCTTGGCTAATTAACTACCGGGTCTCGCCCACTGCAGGGCACAGGCTCCACCTACTTGTCAGCCCTGCCTCTCACACGTTAAACTCCTCCTCCCAGCCCCACCGCCGTTCCAGTTCAGCCAGTGCAATGCCAGTGCTTGGCAAAGCTGTGATGGTGGTCCCACGGGAGTTCTGCCCGTGGGCAGCTGGTGGGGGGGTACTGAGGATCGTGTTGGTGGCTGTGGTGGGTGGTACCACCAGTACCATGTGCCCAATCCCCATCTCTCTCTCTCTTCTCTCTCTCTCTCCTCCTGCCCCGAGCAGGCTTGGCATCACATGCTCCCAACACCTCTGTGCCCAGTCCTGGCACCCAGCCTGGCCTGGCAGCGGGTACTGCAGCCACATGCTCGCTCCAGGCTGGAGAGCCGCCCCAGCGCTGCCGGCACCGGGCACCCCAGCCTGCAGCAGGGTGGGCACAGCAAAGCTCAGCAGCCCTGTCTGGCCCCAGGGCACGCGCTGCATCAAGAGCCTGCAAAGCGCTGCTGCCGCCCTCGGCAAACCCGTGCCAAGGTCTGTGCCAGCACGGCCGTGCTGGTGCCACGTCAGCCTTACCTTCCATGTCAATGATGGCCAGCACAGCGCTGGTCATGGCCTCTCCCTGCTCGTTCTCGGCGACGCACGTGTACACACCGGCATCCTCCTTCTTGCTGTCCCGGATCCAGAGGGTGCCATACTCCTCCCCACCCTGGCCCAGCTGCTCCTCGTTTCGGTACCAGCGGAGGCTGGGCCGGGGGTTGCCCACCACCACCACTCGCAGCCGGATGTCACAGCCGGTGCCGATCGCTGCATTCTTCAGTTTCCTCACAAAACACGGCGCTGCCAGGCGAGCCGAGCCCTCCTCGGGTGGCCCCGGTTCTGCTGTGACCTTGGCGCGCTTCGGGGGGATGCCAGGGCTCGGCGGGGCTGCCCGAGGCTCCCCACCAGCCCTACTCGTGCCGCTGCGTCCCTGTGCTCGGTGCATAGTCTGCAGCTCCCCCACCACCTCCCGCGACCCCTGTCACCCCAAACCAGCACGCTGTGCCCTTCTTCTCCCTCTGCCTGCAGTCTGGGGGTGCTGGGTGCCTGACTGAGGCGCTGGGGCGGTGGCGACCCCCCAGTCCAAATGCCGTCCGGTTCGGTGCCTCCCCCCACGGGCTGCAGCCCCAAAGGTCGCAGCACTGTGGGCAAGCAAGGGGCTATATTTAGGCTGGGACTTGGGTTCCTGCTCGCCCAGCCGCCACTCACCAAGCGCCCGGTGCGGTGCGGCACTCACACCCCATGCTCTGCTGCAACCCCAAGCCCGCCCAGCGCCTCGGCACCTGCTCCTCGCCGGCCTGGGTGCGAGTCCCGCGGGTGCTGCCCGCTCGCTGAGCCGTCCCCGTGCCGGGGCCGTGGCGTCCCCCCCCTCACCCGTCCCGTCCCGTCCCGCGCAGCCCCCGGCGAGCTGCGCTCCCTCTGCCCCCTCTCCTGAAGTGGCAGCTGCCTCTGATATGTCACATTCCTTGGCTGGGCTCCCCCTCTCTGCGCCTGCTGCCCCGTCCCTGCAGCCCAGCTCCACTTGCAAAGATAGAAAAGGGCCAGCACCTTTCCATATTAGCTGAGAGGCTCGGGGGGGACCCAGCTTTCCTCCCCCGCTTCCCCTTCTCCGGCAGTGTCATTGGATCGGGGCAGAGAGAGACCCTGACGGCATGTGCAGGGAAAGGACACCGTCATGCTTCCTGCAACGCAAGACCCCGAGCAGGAGCCAGCCCTTCAGGGCCTC
This sequence comes from Edolisoma coerulescens, assembly GCA_013397115.1. NCBI lineage: Eukaryota > Metazoa > Chordata > Aves > Passeriformes > Campephagidae > Edolisoma > Edolisoma coerulescens. Next base: position 570,530 of record VWZW01000014.1, on the reverse strand, counting down.
TTCGCTCCTTTCCCAGCACACAGCAGAGGTGGGGATCCCAGCATCCCTGATCAGCACAAATCCTCCCTGCCTGGAAGGCTGCAAACACGCCAAGACTCCATTTCTCTTACTGAGCCCCTGCCTCGCTGCCCTGGGCAGTGCGGGTCCCAGCCAGCCCTGCATGGAGCTCTTCAGCTTTGGGGCACCCGGTGAGAGCGCCCACACTGCCGGGCCCCGGGCAGCGAGCAGTCAGGGCCGGTCTGTGCCAGATGCTGCCCGTCCATCCCTGGGCAAGGCAGGGCTTCCCCATCTCCTGGAGCCATGGCACATGCCTCGGCACCTGGCCCCAGCCGCCCTCGCCAGGGGCTGTAAATCTGCGGGAGCAGAGCGCCAGCGACACGACACGGTGCTTCCCAGCTGCGGGCCAGCCCCGACGGCTTTGGCACAGCCCATTGCCACCAGCCTAAGGGTGCCAGCATCAGTGGAGCATCACCAGCAAGGAGAGAATCCCAGGATCTCCCAGCTTGGATGTGTTGCCTTTTTCCTGGTCTTAAAATTAAAAGCCAGACACAGTTAAAGGGAAGGGGGTTTTTACCTCGGTATTTATTTAGGATCCTTGGTGCACCGCTTGGTCCAGGTGGAGTGCGCCAAAATGCACACTGGAATGCACGCACAGGATAAATCACATATACAACTTACAGGCCTTTCAAATTAGCATATCTATCAAAGATTCCCTAATGAGAGACTTGAATGAATTCCCCTTTCTGAGGAATCTCCCCCCTGGATGGGCCTATCTTAGTTTACAGGATGTGTTCTAGAGAGGACCTTGGTGTCTGGGGCTTTCTGACCCTTAGAAGCGAGGCTTCCGGGATGTTTGGTCTCCTGGCTTAACGGAACATGGGGTATCAGACTTAGGGAATTACAAGTATGTGGGCTAAAAGCACTAAGGATATATAAAAGCCATATAAAAGGTTATATAAAGGGGTGTAAAAGGGGTATATAAAAAAGGCAAAAAATCATCATGGCATCAGATGGCTGGGGCACAATGGAGTGGGATGCCTTGCTAGACCCACAGCCTGGCTGCAGAGTGGCTGAGCCAGCCCCAGGAGAGGCCCCGAGGGCTCTTCTCTGCCCTGCAGGCAAAGGAATGCTTTGTCCCCTGCCTGCCCCCAGGGGCTGAACTCTGGCACAGCCAGCCTGGGCCGACAGGGAGGGAGGTGTCATCCCAACCCAAGGCAACCTGGGGACTGTCCTCGATGTCACAGGGCCACCTGCTGGAGATATCCCTTGAGATCCAACACCTCCCAGCTGCAGTTTGCCACGCTGCTGGCCTCGCTATCAGGGACACCCCCAGGCCACTCCCCACTGCTGCCTTGTCCCTAAAACATCAACCTCTGCCAAGCCCTCCCTGGGATCTACTGCATAGCAGAGTTTTGTGGACCTTCTAACATCTCCCAGGGCAGAGCAACCCTGAATTGCTCTCCCACACGGGATGCTCAACTCTGGGTTCTACTGCAGCATTCCCCATTGCTGGGATGAAGGAGCTGCAGCCAAGATGCCCACAGCCATACCACCGGGAGCAGGGCACATGTGTTGGGAGGAAGAGGGCATATGGTGTTGGCAGGTTGAGGCCAGAGGTTGAGCTTGGGGTGCAAGCATACGGTGGTGGGTCTGATGCTCACAGGGTGCAGGGCAGGAGGTCGCTTAGGGGTGAGGATGGCTTTGCTTGCAGGTTGGTGACACTTGGAGGGGCTTGGAAAAGTCCCAGGCAGGTGTGGATTTGGGCAGGGCTGTCCCAGGTGGGGGTAAGAAAGAGGTGGCTGTGGAGCTGAGAACCACTGGGACATGGTATGTGACCCTGTGTGTGTGTGGGAGATGCGGGACTGTCACCCAGAGCCCCTTCAAACCTGCTCAGGGCTTAGCTGTCACTGTTCCCTGTCCCAGCAGGACTTTCCCACCCAGAACAACTGGGAAACCCACCACCTCAGGCAGCAAAATGCTCGAGAACCTTCAGTGTGGGGGACACAGCCTAGGGAGGAGACAGCCCAAGGAGTTGCTGCCTCCTCCGTCCACCCGGCCCTTATGATGCCTCCCCCAGGTGCTGCCTTCCCACCACCCCGTCCCCTCCCTGGCCCAGAGATGCAGTGAGAGGACAGAGTGATGCTCCGCTGTTTATTTCAGCCGCCTGAAGAGTCTCATACACGTGGTGGGGTGGGGGTGCATTGGGGCGAGGGGTGGCGATGCCTGCCCTGGCCCCCCGGGCCTCTCTCCGGCTCCTCTCATTCTCTCCCCCCTCTCTCCCATTCACTCACTCCTCCTCTCTCCTGTGTCCACCTACGGGTACCCTCTCGGCTCATGGGCCTGGCCCCGTGCAGCCTCCTGCTGCTGGGGGTCCCCGCCACAGGGGGGGTGGGCACTGCCCTCCTCTGCCCCACGGCGCTGCCTCTGGGGCCGGGGGGAGCGAAGGGCCCGAGCCCCCCTGGGCTGGGGGGGACACGCAGGCTGGGGGCACCCTGGCTCTGAGCAGGGCAGAGAACAGGGGGCTCAGCCCAGACCATGCCTGGCTTCTCCCCACCCCCAGCATCGCCGCCGTGCACCCGGAGAAGTGCCAGCTCCGGGGGGGCCGGCGGTGCTGGTGGAGGGGGTGGGTCCCCACTCGTGTGGGATGAACCCCAAGCCCGTGCCCAGCATGGGAAGGGGACTGTGGGGGGATCCAGAACCCGCTGCTGGGACCGTCCGGCTCTCCATGGAGCTGGCCCAGGCCACCACCTGCTCCCCCCAGCCCCTCCCACCTGTCCCGTCCCTCCCTCCTGCCGCCCCCCGGCCCTGGCCTGATCCTGACGCTGGCATTGCCGCTGTGAAGCTGCAAAAGCAGAGCGAGCCTTTTGAAGCCGGAGGGGAGAGCCCGGGGGGTGTGGGGGGCCCAGAGGCAGCTGCATGGGGGAGACTCCTCAGGCAGTGCCGGGGGAGCGCCGAGAGGCGAGGTTGGGGGGCAGGAGGGGGGCATGGCGGCGGGACGGAGGCAGGGTCGGAAGGTGCCGGTGGGCTGCTGGAGCAGCCTCCTCTACAGCACTTCGTGCTGCTGCTGAGTCGCCTCGCTCACCACCTGTGGGAGAGAGGCACCGTGAGACGCCGTGCCGTGCCACACCAGCGTCCCGAGCGCAGGACCAGGCGCCGTGCTCGCTCCCCTGCCTCCCGACCACCCTCCTGTGCCACCCTGCGCTCACCTCCCCATCGCGGGTTTCGATGGTTTTGATCATCACGGTCTTTTTGGTGTGCACCTCGGAGCCCCGCTGCTCTGGGCTGGTCTCTGCAGGGGGAGGACACAGGGCATGGGACCACAGGGACACGTGGCATGGGGACACAGCATGAGTGTGAGGCTGGGGTCACTGGGGAACTTCAGCAGCCTTGGTTTAACCTCCCCTCAGCTCATGGCAACACCCAAACAAGTGCCCCCACACCAGCAGCTCTGTGTGGCACCTGTGTGTCCCCAACGTGCCAGCCTGGCTACAACTCTCCAGGAGGGACATTTGCCCAAAAGTGGGGAACTCAGAGGACTCGTCCCAGGTCCCACTCCCCACGGAGTGATGCTCACCTCGGAAATTGAGTGCGGAGGCAAAGGTCTGGTGCATGGGGATGCTGATCCTGTGGGAACACAGAGGGGAGAGCTTAGTGCCAGCCAGCCCTAGAGCTCAGGTGTGTCCTCGCGAAGTTAGACCCCCCAAGAAACCACTGACCCTGCTGGTTCCCCCAGCTTGTCCTGCCCCTCTTCCACTCACCGGTTCTCCTCGCCCTCCAGCAGCTTGCGGTATGTGGCGATCTCCACATCCAGGGCCATCTTGACGTTGAGCAGGTCCTGGTATTCACGCAGGTGCCGGGCCATCTCATCCTTCAGGTGCCGGATCTCCTCCTCCAGGCGGGCAATGGTGTCCTGGTACCCGCCGGCCTCCCCCGCAAAGCGCTCCTCCATCTCCCGCATCTGGCGCATCAGCGAGTCGTTCTGGAGAGACGGGGTGCTCAGTGAGGGGGGGAACCCTGGGGAGTCAGGGGTCACCTGGGGTGGGAACTGGGGATGCCAGGGCGTCCCGGGGAGAGCCGTGGTCAGGGCTTGGTCCAGCTGAGGTGGTATTATGATGGGTGACTGTCACCCTCCACCTGCCCAGCGCTGGGCAGCAGGGTCTGACAGGGACATGTACCGGGCAATCCAAGCACTCTGGTGCCTGGGCCCTCCAGCAAAGCCATCCTGCCCCAGCGAGAGGGCACAGAGCTGCAGAAGCACTGGATGGCTGCCTGGGGGTGGCACTGGTGGTTGCCGGCTGCCTCCTGTGACCATGACTGTGCTAGAATGGGACTGTTGTGCCCTGTTTGTTTGCAACCACCTTGCCAGCCTGCAACCAGACACCCTGAGCCCTGTGCCCGCCTGCCTGGAGCCTCCCAGGCTGGGTCACATTTTGCAATCTGCACTTTGATTCCAGGACTCTGCCAAAACACTTTGCAGGAGCCCAGGCCACTGCTGGGGGAGGTGCAGCCCAAATGCAGGGTACAAGGCCCCCCACAGCAGCAACTCAGAGAGGTGGGAAGAGCCCTCCACCCCAGAGATGTCCCAGAGGTCCCTGAGCAGCCTTGGAGCAGCAGGTCCCTGCAGGGAAGCTGGGGATCTTCCCAATGCTGCCCTTAGCTCACCGTGCCCTTGAGGGCATCGATCTCGCAGGTGTAGGACTGGATCTGGTGCCGGTACTCCAGCATCTCCTGTTTCGCCTGCCTTAGCGCATCGTTGTTCTTGTTGGCTGCCTGCGTCAGGTCAGACACCTGGGGAGAGACCACGGTCAGTGGGCACAGCCACCGAGATGGAACCCGCTGTGCCGGGGCCAGCCCGGAGCCCGCTGCCTCCCACACCTTGGACTTGTACCACTCCTCGGCCTCGGCGATGTTCTTGGCAGCAATGCTCTCATACTGAGCACGGATGTCCCGCAGCGCAGCTGTCAGATCAGGCTTGGAGATGTCCATCTCCACCTGGATGTGCTGCTCCTGCAGCTGTGCCTGCAGCTCCCGGATTTCCTGCGTGGACAAGGTCACATCTCAGGGCACCCACTCCATTTTCCCTGCCCCATGAGTGCCATTGGAAAAGGGGGCCACTTCTGACCTACCTCTTCGTGCACCTTCTTGAGGAAGGCGATCTCCTCCTGCAGGGACTCGATACGTCTTTCCAGGTCGATGCGTGCCAGCGTGGCTGCATCCACATCCTGGGAGGGACACAGAACGAGGGATAGTGGGGGATTTCAGGGAGAGCACAAGGCTGGAAGGTGCAAAGCTGGGTCCAGGACCATGCCCCCCAGTGCTGGGGCCAGGCTGCTGGGGGGAGATGGGGGTGGGAAGGAAGGTGGGGTTCCCACGCCACACTAAGGGGACAGGTACTCACAGCTCTGAATGCAGCGAGGTTGTTCTCAGCCTCCTCCTTCAGCTGGATCTCCTCTTGCAGCCTGTAGGCAGAGAAGGGAGGCTAGGGGGGTCCGGAGGAAGTTCCATCCCTCCGTGGTGATGTCCCCCCCAGCCGTCCTTAAGCCCAGCATGGCCCAGTAGGAAGAAAACAGATTGTCCTCTGTTCCCGGCAGGCAGCAGAGGACTGGCGGGGGGCCAGGGGCTCTTCCTCCCATTCCCTATTATAGTCAACGCCGGAGAGATCACAAAGACATGAGGTCAGCTCAGTGCCACGCGCACTGCCCCAGCCCTTATAGGGGAGAGTGACCAGCAGCTGGGGGGACAGGGTGCAGGATCTGGCACAGGGGGTCCAAGAGATGGCCACCAGCTGAGCTATCCCAGGGAGAGCAGGTCTCAGCGATGCTGAGGGGGTGTGAAGTGGGGACTGCTGTGGGGGACGCTCAGGTCAGGGCTGGAGATCCAGACTTGTGCCAGGGGAGGGGACAGTACCGCAGGCTGCATGCCAGAGGAAAGGCAGCGGGGAGGAGGTGGAGGTGCCCAGGTGGTGCTGGCACAGGGGGCGGCAGAAACCCAACACCCGTTTGTTCTGGGCCCACCTCCTCCCCTGTCACTGAGAGTTCCTTCATGCTGCCACCACCAGCTCCCCAGCATCAGGGAGGACCCCAGCGCTGGCCGTCTGTGGTGGTGGCTGGGGTTACAGAAGGAGGCAGCAGGCTGTGTCACCCCCAGGGAATGGTGTCCCCAGGGCACAGGGGCCAGGAGGGAAGGTGCAGACCATCATCAGAACATAGAGCTCCCCATGAGTATCTGCTCCTGCTGCCAGGTTCCCCGCGCTGGTCAATCCCTGGGGGGTCCCTCAGCCTGGCCACCTTTGTGGATAATCCCCACTCTCTTCCCTAGCACCAGCCAGGTCCACAGCATCTCTGGGGTCTCCCACTGCCCACAGGGAACCACGGACACTCAGGGCAGGCCTGGAGCATCCCTGGCCTGTGGAAGTGCAGCCACTTCCTCCCCTCCCTCCTTCACGTCCGGAGCTGATGGAGCACCCTCCTCAGGTTATCCGCCCCCTCGCTTCTGCCTGCCTGACTGCATCTGTCTGTCCATCGATCCCACAGAGCTCAGCTCACCCGTGGGCCCAGCAGCCCTCCCCAGTGTGAGCAGAGACAGGGACCCCGGGGTGAGGTGCACTTTGATCTCCCAGCTCTGGGTGTCCTGTGGTGTTACAGCCTGGCCTCAGCCCCACTGCAGGGGAGGGCATAGGGGACACCCCTGCTATGGGAGCCACTCTACCCGCTGCGTGCTGTCTGGGCAACCAGAAAGTGGTCAAGGGGGACAGAGTACTGGGGTCATGATGGGCTCTGAGAGTGAGGCACAAGAACAGCAGTAAGCACCTGAGGGGCTCCAGGGTGAGCAGTGCCCCCACCCACCCCCAGGGATGGAGATGCACGGACGGATGCCCACAGGGACTCTCCAGGGCCCCCCCCACTCACTTCTGTTTGAGCTTCTGCAGGTCATCGAGCAGGTTGTCGCGCTCAACCTCCACACGAGCCCGCTGGTTGGTGAGCAGGTCCACCTGGCGCCGGAGCTCCCGCAGCTCCTCCTCGTACATCTCGGCCACGCGGGTGGGCTCCTTGCCCCGCAGGCGGTTCACTTCGGCCACCATGAGGGCATTCTGCTGCTCCAAGAAGCGCACCTTTTCGATGTAGTTGGCGAAACGGTCATTGAGCTCCTGCAGCTCCACCTTCTCGTTGGTGCGGGTCTGGAGGAACTCCTGGTTCATGGCATCGGCCAGGCTGAAGTCCAGCAGCTCGCCAGCACCCTGGTAGGCACTTTGGTAGGAGCGCAGGGGCGTCACGCGGGTGGTGCGGAAGGTGGACAGGCTGGGGACGGCCGAGGTGCGGGACACCTGGTAGACGCGGGAGGTGACGGAGCTGCCGCTGCTGCCCTTGCCCCCGAAGGAGGCACGAGGGAAGACCGGGGAGCCGCCAAAGGTGCGGCGGTAGGAAGAGACCCGCTGGCTGGAGGAGTAGGACTGGCTCATGGTGGCGGCGTGGGGAGGCGAGGCCGGAGCAGGGAGCAGGCGGAGGGCTGGCGAGCGGCCGGCACAGCTCGGAGAGGCGTCGGGAGGGGACCGCGCGCCGCTATTTGTATCCTGCTGACATCACCGCCCCTCCTGCTGCCGGGCAGCTGGGGGATGCTGCTGCGGGGGGGATGGCCCGCAGCCCCCGCCCACTGCCCCTCACCTGCCCGCACCCCCCGGGAAACAAGGGCCCCTGGGCACCCCCAGAGTTCCCTGGTGAGGCCCTGACACCGGCCCCCACTGCTCTGCCCCGTCCTCGGGGCTGCGAGAGGAGGATGTGGGGCAGGCTGGTGGTGATCCCCCTGTCAGGGTGCAGTGCCACCCACAGGGGGCCCGGACAGACAGACAGACAGCCCAGGCTGACGCCATGGAGGGAAAGAAGGGAACTCAGACCTTCAAAACGTCACTTGACCCCCCTGAACCAAACCCCATGCCAGGTAGCCGTGGTCCCCAAATTGGTCTTGAGCACCCCAAACGGCCCCTGATGATGCCCTGACCCACCCCCTGGCAAGAGCACCAGGCTCAGGTCTCCATGTGGGGCCAGACTCCAGCCCCCCATCCAGAAAGTGAGCAAGGAAGGGCCCTGGAGGGGGGCTGATGTGGGGGGACTCTTGCCCTGAGTGTGCTTGTACTGACCCAGCACCCAAACTCTCTTTCTGACACGGGGGGCTGAGCGCTGGCCAGGGTCTGGGCGCTTTTGGAGTGCTGCTGAGTGACCCCGAGCAGGTGCTGGGTTCGAGCCCTAGTGACGTCAGCCCGTCCTCGCTCCGGCACATTCCCAAAGCAGCAGGCACTCAACCAAAATAGCCTTCCCAGCTCATACTCGTGGGGTGTGGGACATACATACGTGGTATTTATAGTGGGGGAGGCACTCTGTTAACCCTTCTTGCTCCAGGCGTGTGGAGAGCACAGCTGGACGGGGACCCTGCCCAGAGCAGTCCTAGCCCCGCTATGATCCCCGTCACCCTAAGAGCAGAACCAGGTCCCCAGGTTATCCCAAGGCACTGCAGGCTCTGCCCTGTCTCCTCAGTCTCCCCCTTTGGCCAGGAAGTACATTGGGGATCAGACAGCCCAGCCCAGCTCCCCAAAAACTCCCAGATGGGGAATTTCTGAGTCGGTCTGAAAACCCCCACTACAGCTTCCTGGACAAGCGGTGGGCCAGGTCAGGGACCCTCAGGGCCCTGCACAAACCCATGCCAGCTAAAAAGGACATCCTGAGGGAGGGCAGCTGTGCTGGGGGAACCCCTCATGAGAGTTCCCCTTGCCTGGGCAGCACCCCCTCCTCCCCAGACTCCCTGGCACACCTGGTGACCCCCAGCTCCGTCCAAGCTGGGCTGCTTTGGCTGACGTCAGCTGGCTCAGCCCCAGTGCCTTTGTCCCTGAAGGCCCTGCTGGAGGGGACCACTGTGCCACTGGGCGCAGGGTGACTCAGCAGCAGGACAGCTCTCAGCCCTGCCTGGCCCTGCACCTCCCAGCCTTCTGTCCTGGCTGTAACGCAGATGCCAAGCAATGCCATGGCTCGCTCATGGCAGCATCAGCATCATGCAAAGGCTCAGGCTTGGTCATGGAAGCATTCTCAAGTGCCCCGGCTCTGGGAGAACTCCTCCTTGCTGCCTGCCTGCTCCATGTCACTTGGGGAGCCAGCTAAAGTCTGGGTCCCATAGACATGCAGGTGGGCAGATGCTCAATGCTCTGCATCCCTTCCGCCCCTCCAAGTCCCCCATCCCTGGAGCCTCTCCCAGCCACCCAGTTGCAGAGTGATGTGGCATCTTCCCAGAGGGTACAAGCTGCCTGGAGGAGCCTGCCTTTAAAAGGGAAGGTATTTCCAGATGGGGTTGTTTCATCCCAGCACAGGGGGAGGATGGAAGAAAGGGGGGCATGTGGGGGGAGAGTAGATGGAAAAACAGACAGCATCCTTCCTCCTTCTGGCCCCATTCCGAGTATACCCTGCACATCCCAGAGCCCCGCACGTGTGCCCTGCCTGTGCCGCAAGTGCCAGCAAGCTGGCCCTTGGCTGGTGTGCAGAGGGGCAGGTGGGTGCCCCGTGAGGGGGACTCAGGGCATCTGGGACAGCACACCACCAGGAACAGAGTTCAACCATCCCTTCCCATGACCCCCCCACTGCTGTGCCAGCTGCTAGTGTGGGGAGGATGGACTCCTCAGGGATGCTGTGTCCAGAAGTGCCTGGCACCCTGCCCTGGTGTTTCAGGTAGGTTGATGCAAATCCCATCTTGAGCCTGGGTAGCCCTGGTTCCCATCCTCATCCCACAGAGCAGGGGGGTGCAGGGTTGGGGTGCTCCAGGGAGGGGAAATGCACTCTTGGGCACTGCTTTTCGGAGAGGAAGCAGCTCAGAGGGTTAACCAGGAGCATCCTCCTGACCCTGCTCTAGGGCAGACTGCTTGAAGTGGCCTTTCCTTAGCTTCAGGACAGCCTTCCGGTATGGCTTTGGGCAGGCAGGGGCCCACGTCTGGCAGAGGGTGGACAAGCCTCTTAGGAAATCCCCGTCTGCTTGGAGGACCCAGCGTGACAGGAAGGAGGGATGAAGTGCAGGACCCAGAGACCCTGCCTGACTCCCATCCCAGGGACAAGATGCCAAACACCCTGTGCCAATTAAAGACCCAGAGGCTGCAGAAAGTGAGGAGGTTGCAGAGGCCAGAAGTGCAGGGCTGCCTCCTGTCCTATGCAGCCCTGTTCAGCCTCCCCACAGCTCCATCCCAGGCCGGGCTGACCCAGACCAGCGGAGCCTGGGAAGTGGCTCCTGAACCCCCGCACTGGCCTGGTCCCAGCTTCCATCAAACCTTGGATGAGACTGCTGCCGGGAAGGCGTTTGGAGCTGGAATGTCAAACAACTCCCTCTGGTCATGACATCCTTGTGAGCAAAGCCAGCTGCATCCTGCAGCCGCCCCTCCTTCCTGGCCCTCCCTCCCTGCTGCTCCCCCGGGATTTAAACCCAGCACAGCCTCCTTGGGCTGTGGGCATCCTGGGGCTTGAAGCTAGGCAGGATGTGGGGACAGGGTGCTGGCCCCTCCTTGTCCCTACACTCTGCCACCAGGATCCCAGTGCCCCCTTATGCCTGGCCTTAGCTCAAGGGTGAGTTGAGGGATGGGAATGAAGCAGCGAGGGTGTCCATCCCCCTCCCTCCTGACCCCTGGCTGTCTTCCTTCATCCCGCTCCTTTTACAGCCATGAGCCTCCCAGACGCCTTTACCCTAAGAGGGAAGGACTGTGTGGCCCATTCCCCAGTGCTGACGGATCCAGGGCGCGTGCTATTGTCAAAATAGGAGGTGGCTCTCCCTCCCTGTCTGGAGCAAGGCCCAGCCTGGCCTGATGGGGTCCCAGGAGCTGGTGGGTGCCGTAAAGTCTGCAGGCCCCTGCCCCCGCTGTTCATCCCAGCTGCCCCCATGCCTTTGCCCACTCCAGAGCTCAGGACCAGGGGGTGCACAGACTGTCTGTTTGCTCCTGGTCCCCACCCCCATGTCCCCAGGTGATGGGGATGCTGAGGACATTGTCCTGTCTGTGAGCGGCACAAGAATGCTGGGGGTGCCTGGACGCCCCCATGGGAAGCATGGATGTTAGGGGTGTCCAGATGCAACCTGTGCAGATGCTGGGAGGTGTTCGCTCACCTCCCTTGGTCTTTGTACGTCCTCCGGGTGAGTTGTTGCCTCCATGTTTCACGAGGCTGCTTGGGGTGAGCTGTTCCCCTGAGCCATGTGGATGATAGGGGAGACCAGCTACTTCCACGTCCATGCGGATGCTGGAAGCTTACCCCTGCCCCATCACGCACCCACAGCTGGCCCTGTGATCCATGGGGATATTGGCAATGTTCCCCCATCCGTGTTGCCTAGGGGCAGGCTGAGGGTGTCCACCTGCCCTCATGGTCCATGGGGACATTCACCTGCCCCAGTGGTGTGGAGATGCTAAGGATGCCCAGCTGCCCTCGCGATCCATGTGGACACGAGGATGACAGAGTGGCTGTGTGGTCCATAAGGATGCTGCAGGCCTTGATAGCATCAGCCATGCCAGTGAGATGAGGTAGCACTACCCGCTGCATCGCTGATGGCTCACGTAAGGCATGGTGGCCATTCGCTCAGCCTCCAGCAATTCCTGGGCAGTGATTTCACTTTCCCATGCTCAGACACGTGGGCCGGGATGCGGGGGACCGCGTCGATGGATGCCATCCCTTTGCTCATCCTGGCAGGGCTGGCAAGGGGGGGTCCAGGCAGCCTGGCAGGCAATGGGAGAAGGGGGTGGCACTTCCTGGAGCTCTGCTGTGTTTACAGTCTCTGTCCTGGGCCATCTTTCCATTAACCCCTTCCAGCAGGGAGGGCTAAGCACTGCCTGACCATCCCCAGAGCCTACTGCCAGCAGGGAACACTTCCTGAAGCAAAGCATGCCCGGAACCCCACCTGGGCTGCCAGGGGACATGGGAAGGGCCACAGTGCCCTGTCCCTACTGGTCCTGTCCCTGCCAGGCACCCCTGGGCACACACATGAGGCCAGCAGCAGGGTGCATACATGCAGAGGAGGAGCTGGTGCTGTTTTGGAAGGGCTGCCTGTGGTTCCCTGCTGCACCAGATGGTCCATGGGGCAGCGCAGGATGGGGACAGAAGCAGTGTCTTCTCAGAAGCATCGTGATGGGGTAGGGGGCAGCCATGGCAGGTGCTGTGCAGCCCTTGGCACCCATCCAGGGGTGAGTCAGAGCCCACCCGGATATAGCCATCGGGAGCTTTTTCTGGAAGTCCCGCTGTGCTGGGAATAGCTGTGGCACGCCAAGGCACTGCCCTTTGCTCGCACCGGCAGGGCCAGACGAAGGCCACACCCGGCCCTGCCACTCACTCCTGCTCTGACCCCCCAGATCCAGGCACTCCTTGTCCTGCACACACACACCCCAGGAACCATCTGCCCTGAGCACCCGCAGGGTACCCATCCGCTCTGGGCATCCACCAGCTGGGGAGCCATGGTGTCCCCAGGTGTCCCTCAGGCACAGCCTGGGAACCACCCAAGAGCACCTGGCCCTGAGCTGGGTTCTGGCAGCAGAGGGGGGTGATGCTGGCAGGAGTGTCGCTCCTGGCTGGAGGAGGAGCTGGAGAAGGATGGCTGCCTGGCATGCATGTCCCTTCAGCACATGTATCCCAGCTCTTGGCTGGAGTGCTGGGTGCTCCCAGCCTGGTCCCGGCCTGGGGGGGCCTGGCCCTGTGTTGTGCTGTGGTTGACATGGAGACCCTCCAGCTGTCTGTTTGCAGGGTGCCAGACAGTGGGAGTGCTCATTCCCATTTGGTGTTAGGGAGAGGCAGGTGCTGAGGGCTGGGAGCATAAATCCAGAGCTGTCAAGAGCTCTCGGCACGACGGGTCACTGGGTCAGGGGCAACAGGACCACCAGTTTCCAGTCCTCAGAACATGGACAGCGTCTCCAGCTAACAGGGTGCTCATGCGGGTGACTCAGGAGCTGGGAATCCAGCTGGCACCCAACACCTGGGCCCCATGCAGCACTCACAGGCTGCCACGTCCATCTCCCACGGCCACACACCCATTGCTAGGAAGAAAGGATCCTGCTGGGAAATGATGCACGAGGACTGATTGAAACCCAAAACCCCACTGCTGCATCCAGTCCGTGCAGAGAACCCAGCCACGGGCAGGAGGCACCCTAATCCATGCAAGGCCAAGGAGTCCTATCCCTTGGGAGCACCCCTGGGGCTGACAGGCAGCTGGGGTGCTGCCCTACCACCATGCCAACTCTCAGAACCCAGGGCACTGCTGTCACTCAGAGACATTTGTCTCCAACATGGCACCAAGGGTTTGTGCCTTGTTTCCTGTGAGGGCCAGGCAGTGCCAAGGCAGGGGAGCAACAAGGATGGGGGGCTGCAGCTTGGCTGTGACCCACTCCAAAGATACCCAGCCTTTGGGAAGCGAGTGTGTTTCCCTGTACACCTGCACCCCACTGCACGCAGGCCAAGCCCCGTTTTGGGGCAGCCCTTGCTCCCCTAGTTAGACCCAGAACTGGGGCACACCAGGGCAGGATGGGTGACCATCCTTGTGGAGCCTGACCCTGCCCCTTGCTTCCCACCCCGGCCCCTCCTGCTGTGTCCCTCTTCCACCCGCCCTTAATTCAGCTCTGCCCTAGCTTTGTGAAGCATCGCGTTTGCCTGGTCTGGGGGGTGCATGGTGTGGATTGCATGGGGTGCAGGATGAGAGTGCGATGTGCGTGGTGGGGGGTATAGGGTGCGAAGTGCAGGGTGTGGATCGTGGGGTCACAGGTCGTGGGGTGCAGGGTGCACATTGCCGATTACAGGGTGTGGATTGCACCGTGCACAGTGCAGGGCGTGGATTCCAGAGTGCGGATTGCGGGGTGCAGACTGCAGGGTGTAGGGTTGGGTGCAGATTGCAGGGTGTGGATTGCGGGGCAGGGATTGCGGGGTGTAGGGCTGGGTGCAGACTGCAGGGTGCAGAGGTNGCAGGGCTCGAAGGCGGCGGCGCAGGCGGCGGCGCAGGAACTGGTGAAGTTCGTGAACCGCAGTCCCTCGCCGTACCACGGTGAGCACCCGCCCGGAGCCCTCCCCGTCCCTCTTCCCCTTCCACGCGGGCGGCCCTGACGGCGCTTCCCCCCGCAGTGGTGTCCGAATGCCGCAGCCGGCTCCTGCAGGCCGGCTTCCAGGAGCTGAAGGAGACGGAGCACTGGGACGTGCGGCCGGCGCAGAAGGTGGGCCCGGCCGGGACGGGGCAGCGGGAGCCGGGGGTGGACGGGGCGCCTCACCCCTCACCTCTACCCCTCGGCTTCCAGTACTTCATCACCAGGAACTACTCCACCCTCATCGCCTTCGCCGTCGGCGGCCAGTTCCAGCCCGGAAATGGGTTCAGCCTGCTAGGGGCCCACACCGACAGCCCCTGCCTCAGGGTAAGGTTGCCCGGCTGGGTGCTGAGCTCTTCTCTGGGGTCCTCGAGTTTCACGGCACAAGCAAAAACTATCTTGACTACTCCTGTGCTCTGCAGCACCATTACTGGCTCCCTACACCTCCCAAATCTGCCACCCAGAGCAGCCCATGCTGACCCCCTGCATTGCTCTGCCTGCTGCTGTCTCCTCTGTGTTCCCTGTCCTGCTAAGCCCCTCACAGCACCCTGTGCTGGCAGCATCAGCAATGAGGCTCTGGGCATGTGCTGCCCAGTTCCCACCAGCTGCCCGGTCCCCAGCGCTTCGTGGCGCCGGCAGTGACACCTCTGCTGTTACCCAGGTGAAGCGTCGCTCTAAGCGGGGGCAGGTGGGCATAGTGCAAGTCGGTGTGGAGACCTATGGAGGGGGCATCTGGAACACCTGGTTCGACCGTGACCTGACCGTGGCTGGGAGGGTGATCATAAAGGTGAGTCTGTTTTAGGGCAATGCACAGTCAGATAGCTGTGTGTCTCTGGCTCTGGGTCGCTGACTCTCACACAGAGTGGGACCTGCTGCAGCCTCTCAGCCCTGCAGGCCTGGCCCCAGAAGTCTCCTTGTGTTTCAGGACCAAGCCACAGGGCGCCTGGAGCAGCGCCTGGTGCGTGTGGAGCGGCCCATCCTCCGCATTCCTCACCTGGCCATCCATCTGCAGCGCAGCATCAATGAGAACTTTGGGCCCAACACCGAGCACCACCTGTAAGGCCTGGCTCAGCTCCGACCCCTGGCCAGCCCTTGGGAGGGGTGGGACCCGGCTAGATCAGAGCCCTTCCTCAGCTCTCCCTTTGGCAGCTGCTCATTGCAGTGGGGAGGTCTGCAGTGGCTTTTAGCTCCACAGAGTCCTCCCAGGAGATGCTTCCAAGCATAGGATTTGGGAAAGGACACTGGGGTGTCCCGAGGTGGCACAATAGATTTGTGCTTGAAATGTGCATTCTTGTGCCATTCGGCACAGCAGTCACTCCCTGGAGGAGCAAGGCAAACACCCCAGGAAGGTTTGGCAGTGTGTGACCCCAAGCAGGTGAGGTGAGCAAAGCTCTGGGAGCTAATGTTACTGACCCCCACAGGGTTCCCATTCTGGCCACTGCTGTGCAGGAGGAGCTGGAAAAGGAGGTGCTTATGGAGTCCACACCTTGCAGTACTGCGGCCCAGGTGAGCTGTGTGCCAAGGATCAGCAGGGACGCTTGCAAGGACCTCATACTTGTCACCTTTGATTTTCAGTCCTCAGGGACCTGCCGCCAGGTTCCCCTTCTCCCTGTGGACTGCTGGTAACCTTCCACTCTGCCTCACAGCACATCTGCTCCTGCTCAGCCATCTCTCTCTTCTCACCCTTGTCTGCAGCCAGTGTAGAAGGGGTGCTTATCCCTGAGGAGGCAGGGCAGGGAGGGGGGCTAGCACAGGGGCAGAGAGCTGTCCTGGGTGAGCTGGGGGCTTGAACATGAGGCATGTTAGTAGGAGAGAGGACTCTGCCAACATAAGCAGGGACAGCTTTGCAAGGGGAAACCAGGAGTTTCTCCTGCCATCCACTGCCTGCCTGCCCGTAGCTGTGCTTTCTTCCCAGGCAGAGCGGCACAGCCCTGTACTGCTTTCCCTGATCTGCCCCCAGCTGGGGGTGAAACCAGAGCAGATTGTGGAGCTGGAACTATGCCTGGCAGATACACAGCCAGCGGTGAGTAAGGGCAGGAGCCTCCCTCTGTCTGCACACAGCCTACGGGCTGGCATTACACAGGTGTTACGTGGCACACATCCTCTGCCTGGGGCGTGCCAGGGCTGGGAGCTGAACGGAAGGAGAGGAAGCTGCTCCTGAGGGGTAGAGATAAGGGTACTGGAATGGGGACCCAGTGGCAGGTAGTTTTTGGTGACCCAGAGCCTGTGCGCTACTCTTGGCTCTCTGCAGACGCTGGGTGGTGCCTTTGACGAGTTCATCTTCTCCCCACGTCTGGACAACCTGCACAGCTGCTACTGCGCCTTGCAGGTGAGAGGGAAAAGAACCTGGAGGCTGCAGCGTGGCCCCCACGCACCCCAGCTCAGCTTTGGGCTGGCCCAAGGCTCTGCAGGGAGTTATGTTATTGTGGAATGGGTCTGGATTCTTGGAGGACCTGGGGTTGGATGCCCCCTTTGCTGGGTGTTTGGGGTTCCCAGCAGCTCCCAGGGGTGACTCCTGCTGTCGCTGGGCAATGTGTGTGCCCACAGCTCCCTTCCTCCATGCTTTGGGGCCTCCTGGGGGATTTCCCAGTGGCTCAGTCCTGAGATTCCCAGCATGGGGTGACACTCAGGCTGGTGTCCATTCCTCCCTAACCCTGCAGGCCTTAATTGACTCATGTGCAGCACCCTCGTCCCTCTCCCAGGAGCCCAATGTGCGTCTCATCGCACTCTACGACAACGAGGAGGTGAGCGAGGGGCACAGCCATGGGGTGGCTGGCACTGGAAGGGGCTCCATGTTCGTTGCTCTTCCCCAGCCACGGCTAGCAGGAGAGAGATCCCACACCCCAGTGGAGGAAGCAGGGATTTGCTTACACCCACATGGAGCATGGCCCAGGCAGGGGTGGGAAGGACTGGTGTGGCAGGAAGCTGCTTTGCTGGCTTTAGAGAGCCCCCTGTCAGTCATCTGGCCCCTGTGGTGCTGCGGGGTTGTGCTGATGGTGCTCCTTGGCAGGTAGGGTCAGAGAGCGCACAGGGCGCGGAGTCCTTGCTAACGGAGCTGGTGCTGCGCCGGATCTCGGCATCGCCACACAACCTGACAGCCTTCGAGGAGGCAGTGGCCAAGTCCTACATGATCAGTGCTGATATGGCCCACGCTGTGCACCCCAATTATGTGTGAGTAGTCTGAGCCATGCCACAGGCGAGGGCAGCCTGCCCTGCCACCTGTGGGACGTATCCCCATCACTCCCCAGGCAGTACAGACAGGACAGTCCTTGTTGCAGCAGGGAGGGAAGGCTGCAGCGTGAAACTCTTCTCCTTTACAGGGACAAGCATGAGGAGAATCATCGTCCAGCCTTCCACAAGGTGAGGGCAGCCCTCTGCTTTAGTCTAGAATGGCTGCTGTCTGTCTGTCCTGCAGCGCTGTAGGTTGCCCAGCTGCTCCCAGGGCACAACTTGGGAGCACTCCAATGGGAAACGTTTATCCCGCAATGGGATTTGACTATGCCACGTGTCTGATGTTAATCACTTGGGATCCCAGTCTTGTCCCTAGAGCCCTTCCCTGCTCTGAGCTGGGGCCATCCCCATGGAAGTGTCCCCATCCCCATGGGCTCATCCAGGGAGGGGAGAATGGTCTGGTGTGCTGGGGTGGTACAGCATTGCCTGGGCATGGGTGTTTCAAGGGCCACTGACTATCCCTGGGTCCCATCATGGGCCTGCGGTGCCTTCCCTTGTGCAGGGCCCTGTCATCAAAGTGAACAGCAACCAGCGCTACGCCTCCACAGCTGTCACTGAAGCCGTAATCCGGGACATTGCCGCCCGTGTGGGTGTCCCTCTGCAGGTGAGCGGGGCTGGGTGAGCCCTCCTTGAACATTAGGAGTTTGGGCTGCAGTGCAACTCCTGGGTTCATCAGAGGGGACCTGTGCCAGAGCTCCACCCCTGTTACCGTGTCTGACCCCTTTGGGGTCTGTGTGTTGCTCTGGGGCTCCAGCTCCAGGGCTGCCTCAGGGAGTGGGCTGGTGAGCAGGAGGGGAGCCTGGCCTGAGTGTGTCTTATCTCTGGAGCATTTTGAACCCTGGCATGGGTCAGTGCTGCTTCCCTGTCCCAGGTCGCCTCCCTTCAGGGCTGAGGGCCCATGTGGGAGGCCATGGGGCAGCATGTGGAGCTGCTGAGGTGTTGCCCCCGTGCAGGAGTTCATGGTGCGCAACGATACACCCTGCGGCACCACCATCGGCCCCATTCTGGCCTCCCGCCTGGGGCTGCGTGTGCTGGACATTGGCTGCCCGCAGCTGGCCATGCATTCCATCCGGGAGATGTGCTGCACCTCGGGGGTGCTTCAGAGCATCACCCTCTTCAAGGTGAGCCCTGTGTCCCCCATCCTGTGCTAAAGCTCTCTCCCTGCTGCTCTACATCTCCCACATGGCCGTGTCCCCATCCAATCCCTGCTTTGGGGCTGAGCCCAGCCATCCCACAGAGCTCCCCAACTCTAGAGCAGCGCAGGTACTGGCTGCTTCCGGAGGTGCCGCCTCTCATCCCAGCCTTCCCCAGTGACTGCCATCCCTAAATAGTTCCTATGGCAACCGGTGCTAGCCTTGAGTCAGCGATGGGTTACTATGGCGACGCGGTCCTGCTCTCTGCGAGTAGCTGCCTACCATGACGCTGTGACAGGGAGCTGCTGCCTGCCCCCGCTGCCTGTTCCCCCACCCCACACCGCCTTGCTCGGTCCACCCTGACGGCCTTTCTTCTTCTAGGGCTTCTTCGAGCTCCTACCGACGGTCAGCAGCAGCCTGGTGGTCGACTGAACATGGCGGGGAGGGACTAGGGTTTAGTCCTGGGGCCATTAAAGCATTTCTGTCTCACCGGCGAGTGGTCCGTGACTGGCTGGGGCTGACGTACGTGGCTCCCCCTGGGGACTCCCATGGCTCCCACCCGTGCTCTCCCCTGGAACCGTGAGCGAGACCCATTCACCCATCCGCAGTCCCTCGTTGAGGGGTGCTGG